>CP025656.1:7539737-7551415 GCA_003576665.1 Ipomoea trifida
ATATGTATACATATACATATATATATATATATATATATACATATATATATATATATATATATATGTATATAAATGGATTTAAATCTAGAAAATTTAATCCTAACCAAAACTTGGTACAAGACCAGGGGTCGAATTTATTTATACAAAAATAAATAAAAGCAAAAAGAGAATTTTCAAATATGAGATTATAAACCCAATGGGAAATGAGGAAATATCCAAATCGTGTGTAGCACACACTTTCCTTAAAACTGGTGAGCAGTTCGTTTCTTTAACGGAAATGTTGGCAGAATTTTTCTTCAGTAGTAAACAATCTATCCATCACTAATTAATTGTTATGAGGTGTTAGCGTACACAAGTTGAACCTTTTCAAGTTCATTGTCGAACCTTTTTAGGCTCATTTTTGAATTTGATTTGCACCCCTTAAGAGCTATAGAGCTTCTAAGTTATACAATTCAAACTCCCTCTAAAAGGGTATTGTATATAAGTGGTGCAAATCCATTTCTTAAACCAATGTGGAGCAAACACTTCTTCCAAGCCTTTCCACCTTTATTTTCCAACATAATGGTTTACTTTGAGAATAAATTTCTCATTCACTCATTATCCAATTTGATCATACAATATTTCAGTTTTTTCATCTCACCATGAAGAACCCGAATGCACTTTGACTCGACCCAAATTAAAATTGCACACACACACAAACACACACACATTTTATGCTAAAAATTCTAATAGAAGACTTGGGCGAAATTTTCAAACATTCTAAAGGTGAAAGAGAGTTGCTAAGGCTGATGATCAAGGACCAACAAGTTGAATACATTGAGATGATCAATCAGTACAAGGCTCAAGTTTTTGACTTGCAAGACTAGGTAGTTGGACTATCACAAGTTGTGGATGACCTTAAGGCTAAAATTGAGTAAATTACATATTTTCAAGCTTATGCTCATGATGCAAGGAACTTATAGATAATATCAGACTGACCCAGGTCCAAGAATCCAAGATGATTGGATATTTATATGATGCTGCCAAAAGGGGGAAGGTGGTAATTAGGTGGCTTGGAGAAGTTAGGCATCATATAGAAGGTCTAGGTCACCACCCAAGGCTAGAGGATATAACAACTACCAGGGCAACAACAATAGTAGTAGTCTAGTAACTGCTCAGGGGAAAAGTTCAAGATTTTTACCTATGGAAGATCCTATTAAGCCTAAGTTTGGAGTTAAAGAGTTCTTTTCAAGGAAAGGTATGCCTTTACCACATCACAATGTTTTTACCCTTATTGATGTGTCCAGTTAAAGAGTTTTTTTTCAAGGCAAGGTATGCCATCACCATAGCACAATGTTTTTACCCTTGCTGATGTCCTTGCAAATGTGAGGAAATTATCAGGTTCTAACCAAGTTGCATAGGTATCTAAACAAAATGAATTGGAGAAATAGAAAAAGCAAATGAAGGCAGTAGAATCCATCATACAGAAGAGAGTAGAGGCCATACCTAGGAGTAATGTGTAAATGTAAGCGGACTTGGCAAGTTTCACAGGTCATGATAGCTCTAATATGATATATGGGGGGTCCTTTGCTGAGTGCATTACATGGTACCAATATGGAGTTTTACCTGGCAAAACCATAGTGGAAGCATTCCAAAACTACTTCTTTGATGAGCTGATTGATAGATGTTTAAGAGGTTTGGAAGTGACTTGATAGCCCTAAAGAACAACATAAATGAGATGTTAGAGTTTGATAATTAAGAAAGATAGCATATGAGAAAGCTATAACAAGTATCAAGACCTTCCCTTGCTTTATAATCTTTTATAAGCCACATTGTATTTATACTTATCTAAATTTTGTTTAAGTGACGATTGTATGTTGTGCATTGTACTAACAAGTTTATTAAAGAAAGTTTACATTTTTCTTTACTCTTGTGTTTTAAACAACTTAGAAGTTTTAGACATATATTGTAAGACTAATGTTTGGTGTGTTGTGCTTAAGGAATAAAAATTGACAAAATAATTTGAAGTTAAAATACAACCACGAAACAAGTATAGGAAATGCAGTCTAAAACGATACTTAAGTCATATATTGCTAAACTCACGAAAGGTTGAAATGCATAATAAAATAAAAATTTCAAAGTTATGGTAAATTTCACCAAGTTTGGAATTTCACCATTGATTAGACCCTTAAGAACCAAGACTTTTCAAGAAAAGACTTTCTACAAACAAAAAGACTTTTCAAGAACCACGTAGCAAAGCTTTTTGGATAAGCAATAGAGCTCACAGTATAGGGAGATAAATACTTAATGCTCTTGACCAACATTCTCTACTCAATCTTTACTGTTTTTAGATTGTTAGCACATTATCCAAGATAGATACATGTCTTTTTAGAAAAGCTTCTTGAAAATCCCAAAAAGTAAGATTTCATTGACAAGTTGCAAGGATGCTATCTTCATATGTTAAATGCAAGCACATTATTTTTAATGGCAAGTGGGTTATTTGAATTTGTTTTCCCTCTAACAGATAGATTTGAAGTCTCAACTATAAATAGAAAGAATGCAATGAGACATGACACTAAATATATATTACATGATATCAATCATTCAACCAAAATAAAAAAAAGAAGCTCACTTACGACGTCCATCAAGTTCACAAGAGACTCAAAGCTCAAAGATTCATCTAGTTTGTCTAGTATCTTATTAGGGAATCAATTCAAAATGATGTTGAAATTATTATTTTCTACCAAGGGTAGATAGAAGAAAATAAACATGAGTTGTCTTGTGAAAACCTAACCAAATTAGTACAAGCATTGTAATTGTTGGTTTTATGACTTTTGGGCAGTCCATGATCGACCAACACAACTATTAAAATAACGAGTATATGAGAAAAGTATAGATAAAATATATGGAGATAATAAGTGTATTGTATTGCACAAAATTGCTTGTCCATTTCCAATGTACAGGGGTGTATTTATACGTATTTTAATTATTTTTATAGTATACAAATAGTAAAACTTAACAAAGTAATTAACAAACTAACAACTCTAGAACAAGGAAAAAAAGGTCGGGTGGCGGGGCTCGCCTACCTACCCCCTTATTTTTATTATTTTTTAATTATTTGTATTCATTTTTTTATTTTTCTTTTTTTTTTTTTTAAATTTTTTTTTATAGGTGCCTTGACATTTTCACTACGGTCGTTCCTACTTCATTAGCGTGTTTCTATTGCACACTCCATTCCTCTTGTCAACCAGTCTACCTGATTGATTGCCCAACTTGCTTGACTAGTCCTACATGACTGGTCACCCATCTTGCCTGGCTAGTCCACCTGATTGATCACCCATCTTACCTGACTAGTCTACCCTGACTGGTTGTCCATCGTACTTGACCAGTCCAACTGACTAGTAACCCATCTGGTCTGACCAGCCTATCCTGACTGGTCGTCCATCCTACTTGACCAGTCCAACTGACTAGTTATCCATCTACTATTCCATTAACCATCCAGTACTTCGTTAACCCATCTAGTACCCCAATAACCATCTAATACTCCTCTCCGTAAAAAATTTTTAAAACTTTTTAGTGCTCAAATTATCCATCTCCGTTAACCATCCAATATTCCTCTCCATCAATTTTTTTAGAATGTTTGAGTTCTCAAATTATCCCTCCAATACTCTGAATTATTTGTCCGATATTCCAAATTGTCCATCCAATACTCCAAATTATCTATCCAATACTCATCTTCACAAAAACTTTTGTAGAACATTTCAGTTCTCAAATTATCCATTAAGTACTCTAAATTAGCTGTCAAATACTCCAAATTATCCATCCAATACTCCAAATTATCCTTCCAACACTCATCTTAGCTAAAAATTTTGAGATCGTTTCAGTAATCAAATTTTTCCTCAAATACTTCAAAGTATCTCTCCAGTTTTCCAAATTATCCGTCAAGTACTCTAAGTTATCCGTCAAAAAAGTTTTTTGAATGGGGACCAGTACAGTCGACCATCGAGATGGGGGGTTAGTCGACCACTAAGATGGAGGGGAGGGGGGTGGGGACAGCAGACCACCGAGTGGTGAGAAGGTTAGTAGACCACCGAGTGATAGGAAGGTCAGCCAACTTTCACCATTTTACTCCTCTTCATAACTTCATGCTTAATACCCAATCTCCGTTCCATCCGTTTACTATCCATAACTCCGTTGAATTTTGAAAATGTCACATTCTCATTACCTCCTACCGACTAGTATGCCTCCACTCTTCACCAAAACTTTTTGAGAACGTTTGGTCCTTAGTATGTCCCCCTCATTGAAACTGACAAATTCAAAGTTTCATCTATAGATAGCAAGGATGGAAAGAAGAGGAGACAATGAAAATATAATCAAATTTACAAGCTCAAAGCATTCGAAAAGCTTACAAGCAGCATTCATCAAGTTCAAGAGACTTAGAAAAGTTAAAAAATTATTCATTTAGTTTTTATTTAAAGTCTCTTAGTTGGTTCTTTAAATCTTTGTATATGTCTAGAAAAAGGTAGATAGAGGAGGAGTATCAAGAGATTGCTTGTGAAAACTTGATTGGATTAGTTTTGTCTCAATGATCAAATCACTTGAACTATGATTTAGTGTAATTGTATTAGAGATTGGTTATAGTGAATCCCCTCCTGGATGAAAGGAGAATAGTGGAGTAGAATAATTATATCACATTTGAACTACTATAAAATTACTTGTCTCGTTTACTTTATTTGCACTTTAATTTCACTATATCTACTCTCTTTTTCACTTGAATTATTTTTTTTGAAAGATTATTTTTCATTGCACAAATGATAAGCGCTAATTGTACTACTTTTATTGTGCATTAATTGGTAAATTTTCGTTAAGAATTGGTATAATTATGGTTAAAGTGACCAATTATGTGATAAATTGATAAGATGATATAATTGGGGTAATTATCTAGTTTTGGAGGGGAAAGGAAAATCTAGGACAATTTAAAACTCAATTGGATGTGTTTGAAGTCATATTGGCACAAAGGTGTGTTCCAGCCATTCAGGAGTCATAAGAGGCAAAGAAAGTGAAAAATAGCGACTTAAAGGTATCACAGAATGACATGAGACCCAAAGGAGCAAAGAAAATGAAGAAAAATACATTTGGGAGTGAAGATAAGGACTCACGAGTCTTATTACGATCGTGATTGTGAGCGTGACGCATTATACTGTGTTTTTTTGTCAGGTGGTGTCTCAATATTTTATCATATCTCTAAATTAAGTGATTCAAACAGTATAGGAAAGATAGTAATTGAAAGAGATACAACTTCTATGAAGACCACAAAATCTAGTTCCGATTTCTTTAAGGTAAAAATAGCTTAGAAAAAGAATTGTTGCGCTGAGTTCAATTATCCCGCGCGTTAAATATCTCTCGTGAGAGGAAACTTCAGAGAGGGTTTCAAAGCTGTCACGATATCACGCTCATGAAAGTCCTCGAAGCTAAATCCAGGGCTATAAATCTAAAAGTTAGTTTTTCATTTGTGGGGTTAGATATTAGATTCATTTCTCCATTCTTCGAACCCTAGATAGAAAATTTACTTCATTTCTCGTTTGAATTCAAATTTTCATTGTAATTTATAGTAAGATTCAAGTTCCATTTCTACTTTTGAAGCAACCACTAAAGATTCATCTCCAATTAGATAAGTCTATTCCAATTTCATTTCATTATTGCAATTCTAGCTGCTTATTGCTTTGTTACTTTGAATTATATTACTTTTTGATTGATATGGATTGCTTCTTTGATCATGAATCTATTGTTACTTCTATTGTGATTATGTGTGAGTAGTTTTCTTAGGAGAGAGATAAGAATGTAGATTAGGTTCATTGAGATGTGACGTTGAATTGGTTGAATAGGAGTGTTGACTGTTGAGACTTCACTTTGATGTTGTTATTCAACATGATTGATCCATGATTTGGAGGTTATTATCTATTATAGGCTCAAGGGGTTAATGAACATTACTTCACCTTTGAGAAATGGGGAGTAAGGGATGTCAAGATCAAGGTGTTAGATGAAATACCTCTTAGATACTCATGAGTCATGAGAATGTCATTGCTTGTGTTCTGAGAATGTCAAATAGCCTTGAGAAATTAAAGGCTTCCTCTTGGCTAAATGGCACCATCATCAAGTCAATTGATTCTCACTCTTGATCCTGGTTTGATCACGTTACCTTGACCTAATCTAATTTTCTATTCTCCTCCGCCTATTATATTCTTTATATTCATCTTAGTCATTACTTGTTAGAAATCTTTATTAGGGGATTTAGGGCTAGATTATATTGGAATTGATTCATAATCAAGGCACATAATTCATCAAAATATTTAGTTTATAATCAAAGAATATATATATATATATATATATATATATATATATATATAACATCAAAATTACTAATTCATCAAAATACCTAACTCATCAAATTCAATAAGAGTAATCAAAATATATACCTAACTGTTATAAATATCGTTATTTAGTGGACATTATTATGTAACAGACATATTTATGTCTCTATTATGTTTTCCGTTATGGTTTAGAATTATTTATACTTCCCATGTATTATGTACAAAGGTTGCTTAGATGATGAGTGAAAAGTCCCTACCACTTTCTTTCTACATTATTTTCTTCCTTTATTTTGTATGATGTCTGTAGACACAGAAAATTTGAGCTGACAAGTGGACCGATTAAATTATTATTGGGCTCGTTTTGAGATTGATTATTGGACCAATTTAATTAATTGGGTCATGATAATTAAATTAATTTAATTAGCCCAATTAAATTTGATGTTGGGTTATTGAATTAATTAATTAACCGACCCAAGCCCAATTCAAATTTGAATTTAATTGTAATTATAATTATAATTTAAATATAATATAGTTTTATTATATTTGAATTTAGTAATTATAATTTAATTTGAATTTGAATTAGATGATAGGATCTTGAATCTAGACTTCATGTTGGCGAAGTTCATTTCTTTAGATAATTAGTTAATTTAAATAATTAAATAATTAGAGAGTCTATTGAGGGATAGTGGTTACACACTCCACTATAAATAGAGCTCTCATTTCACATTTGAAAAACACACCTTGAAGATTGAAGACTTGAGAGCTTTTGAAAGCATTGAAGGCATTTTGAAGCAGTTAGAGGCTTGAAGTATTTTGACGGTTCTAGTTGAATATCACGCCCTTGAATCCCGGAAGGCCACGCCATTTGAATCCCGGAAGCTACGTCAATTGAATCCCGGAAAGCTACGCCATTTGAATCCCGGAAGCTACGTCAATTGAATCCCGGAGGCTACGCTATTTGAATCCTGGAGGCTACGCCACTTGAACCCGGAGGCACTTCAATAGAACACGTCAGTGAAGAATCAGAGGACTATACAGAGATTTTGTACCTGCAACTTAAATTACACAATGTAACCCGATATTGTGAATATATACAATTTCAAATATTTTGTGTTTACAGATTTTGGCACACCCAGTGGGACAACTCTGCCTCTCATCTCTTCACTTCCAAGCTATACAAAGAATCTAAATGGCATCAAGAAAGACTTACGCTCAAGCTACCGGCTCCAAAGCATCTTCTGTGGCCGGCTCCGACAGGCGCGATGTAACACCCCGTAAATTCATTTCAAGCCTTTCGATCGCTAATTAATTCTTTGGGCGATTTATTAATTTAATTGGCCTAGTCTTTCCTTCAATTTCGAATATATATATGTATATACTCTTGTGTATATATATTTGTTGCCTAATTTAATTATTCTAAGTAAGAGCCCAATTAATTGGATTATTCTTGTAAGGGATTTCTATTCAATTTGGACCCTTACAATTTGTAATTAAATATTCCTACAAGCCCAATTTATTGATCTTATATAATATATGTCTATATTGTTCCTAAGACACTTCTATGGGCTTTCTTATCCTAATCCTTATATTTAATTCATAAGGGATGAATTCATTAGCCCAAATTCTAGTCTTGAATATATAATTAATCCTTGTAAGCCATTATATTACACACTTGAGCCCAATTTCAATTAAAGTCTTACAAACTAAAGTATTGTATGTATTATTGGCATATGATTTGAAGACTAAAATTACCCTAAAGGATTACACTTCTCCTTCTTCATTTCCCCCTTACCTCTCACGCAATATCCCTTCATATTTCCCTAAAAATTCATCTTCATCTTCCCTACAAGATTTCAAGTAAAGGTTGCTCTTTTAGGCTTTGTGGGAAGTGGGTAAGTGCATCTATCCTAGAATCCATCTTGCATTTTGTGTTCTTAGTAGTCTTTATGCCTTTTTCTTATAAAGTTCTTTTGGGGTTCTTTGGGAAAAGATGATCAAGGTGGAAGTGAGGCTTAGAGGACTATCTTGAGGCTTGATTGGAGTAGGAAAAGCTCTTTGAGGTAACCATCCATGTCCATCAAAACTATTTTATTCCCTATTCTATATATATTGATTTGGTGATTGGAAATCCTGAAAATTTCTTGTGATTAGCCTATTTTGTTGGATCTATTTGTTGGATTTCATCTTGATCCTTGTCTTGTGTTGTATGATCAATGATGTTATGGATTTCCTTATTTTTGGACTCTAAATTGGATGAAATGTGAGTGTCTTTGGTCTGATCTTGTGTTCTGGAAATTGGATTTGTTCATGTCTGTTCTTGGTTCTGGAATCTGGGCATCGGGTTTGGTCTTGCGGAGAACTGCGGCGGCACAATGTAACCCGCCAATGTGATCCGCAAGACGGCAGCGGTTGGCTAGGGCGGAGGAGGGTGGTCCGCCGAGGGAGGCCGCCTCCTTCTCGCGGAGGAGGTTGGCGGAAGGCAGTGGTCCGTGAGGGTGTTCCGCAAGTTCACTGTGAATTGATTTCCAGTGAGCAGTTTCTCTGTTGTTGTTGTCTGTTGTTGCCTTTTTGTTTCAGATCTTTGTTGGGTTGTTTTGTTGGGTATTTTACCATGATTATTGGAGTATTTATTCATGTTATTCATCGAGCATTTGATGCCTTAGTTTGGAGTCTTGATTCATGTCTACGGTTTCCTCTTGTTGGTGTCCTTGGGTTATTGATTCTCTGATTCATGATCTGGGAGTTGGTTGGTGTTCATATTTGAGATGAACCCACGTCTTGGTTGGTTGTGATGGTGTTGGAGTATGGTTGTGATGGTGGCTTATTGGTTACTATTGACTATTGACTATTGACTATTGACTTCTAACTGCGGACTGCGGTCCATGTCGTTCGGACTTCGGTCCATGTCGTTCGGACTTCGGTCCATGTCGTGCGGACTTCGGTCCATGTCGTGCGGACTTCGGTCCATGTCGTGCGGACTGCGGTCCATGTCGTTGACTCGTGACTATCTGACTTCTGACTTGTGATATATGGTTGACTTGGGTGATGGTTGGCTTGGTTGGTTGGGAGGTTGATGTTGGGGTGTCTTTCTTTGTTGGTTCTTGTGAGTTCTTTGGATTGTTCGGTTGATATCTCATTTATGATTCGTTATGCATTATGCTTCGTTATTGGTTATTGGATTTATTTGATTGAGTCTTGGTTTGTGATTCGTTCAGTTAACCTTGTTGAGTATCGACTTGCACTGTTGTACAGTTCGTTGGTGTTTATATTCTATATGGGTGTGTAAACCTATTTACAAGCTATGTATATCTATACTTCCTTGCGGGTGTGAATGGTGGTTGCTTAGCATTCTTTTGCTAATGGTTCTTTGCGTGTTTTCCAGGTATGGAGTAGTTTCATCGCGAGTGCGCTAGAGCTTTCCTATGAGGATGTTTAGCCGTAGTCCTTTTGTTTAGACTTGGTTTCGTTGGGCCTGTGTGCCATTGAGACATTATGCTCCTTTTGTTAGAGATTTGAGTACTTATGATTATGGATTCCATGTTTGAGGATTATTATTTCAGTTTTATGATATGACAGCTTAGTTCGTTTCATGTTTAGCCTGTGCATCTAGGCTATGTTTATACCTAGGTGTGGCATGACGCCCTTAAGTTTTAAATTCGCTTCCGCTATGTTTGGTTTGTTGGTTGAGATTGGCAGCTTTTATGTTAAGTTTTAGCTATCTCAGCCTGTGTGAGGTTGGGGTGTCACACGCGAGGTGCAAGGTGCACTGACTCGGAGTCGAGTACGTGAGGGACCTAGGGGTGGAGTTGACCGAGACCCGAAACATTGCTCGCTGTGAGTCGTCTCCATCGGCTCAAAGAAAGCTACATATGATCGGGGTTCATCCTCCACAACAGAGACCGTTGGTAGCAAGAGTCCTATTCCCTCAAATGAAGCTACTCGAAGCGAAAGTCCTCCCCCTACTCCCTCAAGTACAACTACCAGCAGCAAGGGCCTTGTGAGTCCTACTCCATCAAGCGAGCCCCTTAGCAGCGGAAGCTCATCTCCTATATCTCATTCATCGCCGATGTGGAAACCAGCCTCGGAGTGGACCCACGTCTACACAGTTATGCCCGCTATGGCAACAAACGCAACTTCGGTGGAGGAACAGTTAGCAAACATCACCAAAACTCTCGAGGGAATGAGCGTACTTCTTCACAGTCAAGAAAGGAAGCTCAATGATCTTAGTGAAAAGGGTGAAAGCGGGAGATATGGCGAAACCAGTCGAGCTTCCGAGAAGCGGCCCCAAACCCAAGAAGAAGCTATTGACGTCGAGTCACCACGTCATCATAGAAGGCACATGGCAGGAACGGAAGAGACTACCTCTCGCTCGCATCTCGCTGAAGGGAATATTCAAGTTTCTGAGGGCATGATACCCGTCGACCAGCTGAATGACTATATCATGGGAGCAATCAAAGGGAGACTTGAGGGAGGACAACATTCATACACTTACTCCAAGCCTTACACCCGAAGGATTGAAGAAATGAAGATGCCGTTGGGCTACCAACCTCCCAAGTTTCAACAATTCGATGGAAAAGGCAACCCGAGACAACATATCGCCCACTTTGTGGAAACTTGCAACGATGCTGGAACAGACGAAGATTTCCTCGTCAAGCAGTTTGTCCGCTCTTTGAAGGGCACCGCCTTTGATTGGTACACTGACTTGGAGCATGGCTGCATCGACAGCTGGAGTGACATGGAGCATGAATTCTTGACTCGCTTCTACAGCACAAGAAGGACTGTTAGCTTCTTGGAGCTCACCAACACTCGTCAATGGAAGGGTGAACGCGTAGGCGCTTACATCGAGAGATGGAGGGACTTGTGCCTCAACTGTAAAGAGAGGATATCACAGAGCTCTGCAATTGAAATGTGCATCCAAGGCATGAACTTCGAGCTCTCTTACATTTTGCAGGGGATCAAGCCTAGGACATTTGAAGAGTTATCCAGTCGAGCTCATGACATGGAGTTAAGCATTGAAGCTAGCGGTGGGCTCAGCATGTTGAGCATGCCTAGCTCGTCCAAGGCGCTTGTAAACCAAGATGTTAACAAAGGGGGCAAACCCTTTCAAAAGCAAGAGAAGAAGGAGACGATGAATGTGAATGCTAGACAATTGCAGCTTTTCACGAAAGTGACTTAGAAACCTAGGCCCAGATCATTCCCTCGTTCATTAAGGGGAACTAGAATTGTTGAAGAGTGGCAGGAGAAACAATATCCATTTTTGGATTCTGACGTTTCTCCTATGTTTGACGAGTTGTTGAGACTCAAATTAATTGATTTGCCAGAGATGAA
>CP025656.1:7553677-7578932 GCA_003576665.1 Ipomoea trifida
TTCCTTACTTAGCCGTCGCGCTAACTGCACTTCAATGTGTTTCTTATCAGTTGCAGATTAGTGTGGACTCCAGTAGCCCGATGAGCTCTAAACAGGATGGAAGTGGATGTCGATGTTGTAAGTTTAGCCTGTGCACTTAGAGTGAAGTTTGTCAAAGAGGTGATAAAATTCACTCTAGGTGTGGCGGTAGCACCCAGTTTTCCGCTGATAAGATGCAAGCTTCCGCAGCATATGAATACTGATTTGTAATAAATGTATGAGTTGAAAATTGGGGTGTTACAAATTGGTATCAGAGCTCAAGGTTGAGGTCTAGGTTTGAACTTTAAGTTTGAATCTTTGGGGAATACTAGTAGTCTTTTGAAACCATAGATGATAAGAAGAAAGTTTCGGGGACGAAACTCTTTTTAAGGAGGTAGACTGTAACCCCTCGTATTTTCCGATAAGTTTGAGGTTTGGAAAATGGGTCTTTAAGTTATGACATTCATGAAATGATCGCTCGATGCTTCAAAGGAATTTTTTTTATAAGTGAGTATAGTTGTTATTAAGTTGCGATCGTACGTCCCGGTCACGAACCGTAAAATTTTAGGAGCTGGTATTTGGACCCGATTATCCTAGGAAATGGATTATTAGACATCATATTATTATTCTTGAATTTCCTATTCAATTAAATCAGCCCATAGCAGCGAAAATACATTTTGATCGTACATCGCTAAAATTCCGCGGTGTATCGAACCTAGCCCAATTTTTGAGGGTTAGTCTGGAATAAATTTTTAGTTTCGAGAATTATTCTATCCATATTATTTTCTACCGAAACTTTATCTGTTTGGACCCCAACTGATAAGTTTAAAAATACTTTATTATTTTATTCCATTTTTTTTCCCCATAAGAACATTTGCCTCAAAAGTGATAATATCCCAAGAGCATGCTTATTCCTCTTGTTCCCTCTTTGTTCTTCCTTGGCTGATTTCACACGAGAGAGAAAGGGAGAGAGGAGTTCATCTTCTTCACCATTTTCCTCCATTAAACCATAGCCAAGCTTGTTCACAACTCTTCAATTTGTTCGGTAAGATTTCAATATTATTCGGTAGAAAGCTTTGTATTCCTTCCTAAATCATGAAAATAAGCTTAGTTTCTTTGTATTTGTTGTTATGGTGTTAATTTTGACCCTAGGGTTTTAAGGTGAATTTGGGGAAAAATCCAAGAGTTGCTTCTACGGTATTAGTACACTCCCGGAAGGTAAGAAATCCCTTAAGTCGGTTTAGTTACTTGAAAGTGGACAATTGCTAGTAAATGATGAGATTAGGAGTTTTATGAATATGTTTTTATACATGATAATGGCTTGTATATGCATGTACATATTATATTTATGCCCATATAGGCTTATACTTGGGAAATATTGAAAAGAAATCAAGATAGTCTCTGGCAGTAACTTTCGAGATTTATTGGGAAATATTGGTAAGGTATTTTGATCCTATTTTTTTTAGACATGTAGTTCTATAAGTGTAGAACCTACATATAAAATTTCATAATGATCGGAGTAGTATAAGTATGGTTTTCGATTTTTTTTTCCAAAACTGGTCCAGAGAGGAAAAATGCTGGACAGCACACTGCCAAGGGCAAAAATGGAATTTTTTGTGTTAATTCGTGAACCAAAATGACCAAAAATTTTTATGGACATCAAGTACTATGAGTTGGGGTTCTACCATAAAAATTTCAAGTGAAAAAGAGTTCGGGAACTATTGTTACCGGCTCAATCTTTCGGACTGCGCAAGCTGAATTACTGTCCAGAATAGGCGGAACGTGTTGGACGCGCGTCCACTGCGCGTCCAGTGGAGTCCAGTAGGTTCGGGAGTAAGATCAAATCGTATAAGCTTTGATTATTATTATTGATGTTTAGATGATGGGGTTGTAATGAACCTAAGAGGTTATGAGAATGATTATAGGCTCAAGATGAATGAGTATCATGGGTTGTTTAATGAATTTTGTTAATTAATGATGGTGGATTAAGGTAATGATTAAGAGTACCTAAGGATTAATTATGGTGATTATTGAGTAATGAGAGGATGCTAAGATTATGATATAGATTGGTGATTTGGTTCACGTTGAAGCCTAGTGATGAGGATAATGTTGGACTAATGACTAAAGGTTTATGTTAATTATAGATGGGTAAGTTGTTGAATGTGAGAAATTGTGGTCTAATAATGAGTTATGGTTTAGTGATTTAAGGTTTGAAATCAGGTATGAATTATGGTTAAGGGTGGTGATTATTGATAATGGTGATTAGGAACTATTATTCTTATTAATAAATAAGGAAAGTTACGAAGGTTATGAGCTTATAAGGATTATGATTAAGATTGGATTAGTGATGGAATTAAATGAGGATGATGGAATGATGGATGACGTTATTGAGGATGGTGATGTCATTATGTTGTTGAGCTAAGATGTTGAATTATAATTATGGTGGTGATATATAATGCTATAATTATGGTACATGAGTTATGAATTGGTGATTATGAATTAATGGTTTAGGCTAATGGATAATTATGGATTATGGTTAATAATAGTGTTAATGCTTTCGAGGACTTGATAATGATGTTATAATGTTGTTGACTTGTTGTCGATGATGGATTACAAGGTTAGTAGTTACTAATGACAATAATTAATGCTTAAGAGTGATTAAGGTCAATTGTTGGATTATGGTGACTAAGTATCGATTATGGATGTGTGATTTCTTTAAGTTATAATGGTGTTGATGATAGTGGAAGTTGTTGATGACGATAGTGAAAAGGACAACTATCTATTAATGATTAATGGTGGAACCATGATTATGGATCACCGATGATGATTGGATTGTAAGATGAACTGAGATTCATGATAAGGAATAAGTATTGGGAATGGATATATGTAGTGTTAGTAGAAAATATATAAGTATCCGAGGAGTGAACAGCTTGTGTCCAGTATTTTCTCAACTTTGTTTTCTTCCAAATTTTGCTCGTACTTGAACTACGTTTGAAAAGCCTTTTGGCAAGTAAAAATGTTTATAAAACTTACGTTGCAGAACGTATGCTATTTTGGTAAACAGGTTGTCAAAACCTTATTTTTGGGGAAAGTACCACTTTTTGTAAGTGTGTACTTTACATGAGAGTGATGAGAAAATGATGTTTGAAAAGCCTGCGGGCACTGAAAGTATTTTGAAAATCCTTCACGGGCTAATGAGGTAGCCAATTTTAAGTATTGGACTCAATTGTGAAATATGTCCAAAAGAAATGATCTAAGAAAGAAAAACTGAATGAAAGGAAAATGTTTTCAAACCCTTAGTTTCTGGAACAAGGTGGGGACCTTCGGGAAGGTTTAAATGCACGACCCGGGGTTGGAATAAGGTTGGACCTACGGGAGGGCTGGAGTGCCATGGCCCTAGGTTGGGATAAGCAGACTGACGGGAAGGCAGGGAAATGCCACTGCCCAAGGTTTGAGAAGGAGAATTGAGAAATGTTCGCGCTTACTCAGGGGAAACTAAGTGGAATTTTTGACTATGAAAATTATTGCTACTCTGGGTTGCGGTTCAGATTATTATAGAGCTGTGGTTCTATTTGCAAATGAAAATTATTGTTACTCTGGGCTGCGGTTCAGATTATTATAGAGCTGCGGTTCTATTTGCAAATGAAAATTATTGTTACTCTGGGCTGCGGTTCAGATTATTATAAGCATTAGAGCTGCGGTTCTATTGCAAATGATAGAATTCCTGGAAATGTAAAATTTTGCAAACTTGTCCAAAAAGTGTAACATTTACCAATATTAGATTATTATAATATAGGTAATATAATTATATGGTGCATAACTTCCATATCAACTTCTGTTAATTAAGGTAAATAATTATTGTGATTGGAAGTATAATTGGGGAGGGATATATTACCATATTGATGGCATATGGTTAGTATAAATAAGTGCCCTTGGTCCTCTCACTACTAGACTATTCATTCTCTACACCATCAAAGAGAGGGTTGAGAAAGTGAGAGAAACGATACTGTTACTCTGTTGCAGTAGTCCCGTGATCACATATTCTTCATCAATCTAAAGCTATGGCTGGAGGTTAGATCCTATGTTTTATGTACTTCATTCAGTTTTATTTCTTACAGTTGGTATCGGAGCAAATATAATCTCTGCCTAGTTGTGATTGTTAATTTGGATTTGTGTGAAATATGAATTTTATTATTCTGTTAAATGCATACATATTTGTGCTTTGCTTTTACCGTACATATATATTTGGATTTAATATATGTATACATCTAAAAGCAAATTTCTGCTCAATATTTGCATATTACATAGAAATATTTTCCGTATCCACATATACATTTATATCTAGATTTCATGTGTATATACCTACATAATATTTATCCAAAATTTTTTTTTCGAAATATAAAGGCATAATTTTCGAAATAAAAATAAAATATAATCTCTGCCATTCTGCTCATGTTCACCAGAGAAGTATATGTATCTATTTAAGCTTATATACATATACGAAATAAAATAAATATATATATACCTACTGCATAATTAATTCACGACCACGGGAGACATTCCGATGCGTCTCCGATCTCGGCTTGGCGTCGGCGGTGGCGAAGGCATCTGCTGGCGGTGGTGAACGTGGCCAGTGGCAGTGGCCAGCGGCGGTGGCGAGCGTGGCCGACGGTCTTTCTCTCCGCATATATTTTTCTCGCTCTCTCTCTCTCCGCGTTTATCTCTATCTCTCTCCCAGCGTTTTTCTTTGTTGGCTGCGGATGTATATATTTTTTTTTTCTGTGGCTGCTAGGTTTGGTTCTGGCAGATGGAGTATAAAAAAAAAATATGAAATATAAAAATGAATTATGGGTTTGGGCTTAGCTTTGGCTTATTTTAGTGGCTAATTGAAGTAGAAGAACAATGATGAAGGGAAATTATATTGGTTTGGGTTTGGCCCAATTCGGCCAAGCCCATTATACTTATAAAAAAAAAAATTAATAATTGGGCCCATTTAGATTGTTTAAGTCATTTGGACATGCTTTAACTTTTGGGCTCACTATAATTATATATGGGCTTGCTTTAGTGTTTTCCTACATCATGTTTGGGTTTCTTCTATCTTTAGTTGTTCAATTTAATTCCTCATTGATTTACTATTAAATTATATTCAATTTTGAACAAATATTAAGTTTACATTTGTGATTTGAATTTTAATTTACTATTGAGGATTATATTAAATTGCCTTAAGTATTGCAATTTAATTATGAAGTATGAGTTAATAATATGCATAATCTGAGCATGCTATGTATCTTTATTTGCAGTAATCGTTTGACTGTTATAATTATGCCTTTAGAAAAGCATGTTCTTTAAGGAAGAATTTAGAGCCTTTTAGGACTGAATTGTATGCTTATTATGCATGTTTTAGTGCCTTTTAGGTGAATTTAGTGCCTTTTAAGGATAGATTAAGCATATTATTGTACTCTTTCATTCTTATTCCTCTTGTGCTATTTCAAGCGCATTAAAACATCTTAAAAAGATAGTTCACCCTATTTCTAAAGCCTTATCCTTAGGGGAATCTATATTCTTAGATCAACCAAACGATTTTACTTCAAATATGAGAACACTTGAATTAGGGAAGTTACTTGGGGAGGTACACTAGTTTTATGGCCCTGGCTTAAAACGCCTTGCTGACTGAAACTGCAATAGTGCCTTCAGTCATATTGCTACTAGTCCCCTTGCGACGCTACTCTGTCTAAGGAGTTGGTTTTTAATGGCGCCTTAGCACCAACCAACTTTCCTGGGAGTATACCTAAGGATTGTTAATCATGTTTGGTTTAATTTGTTTGATTAGGTTCTAAATACCCTTGCCATTGTGATTATATATTTAATTTTGGTCAATTAAAGAGTAGCCACAGCATCTTTAATTTACTAAAATTACATATTAAGTATTATTATTAATCACATAAAGTTTAGGTAAGAACCTTGTAGTTAACTCTGCGTTATATGACAAAATTTAGCCCACAGGCAATTTTGTTATATTTGCAGGGTTAATTAGGATGAAATACTAAACTATGATCATAATTTGCCCACATGGATTATGTATCGGCATATAGTTTGGTAGGCTTGTCATTAAGGGTGGAAAAACCATACCCAAATCGTACCCATTCCGTTTCCACCGTTCAGTTTTGATAAATTCATTATGCGTAAGAATTTAGCCCACAGGCAATTTTTATGGCATACGAATTTATCTTTTACATAATTTACATTGGTAGTACTATGTACTTCAGTTACTCTCTCTCTATTTTAAGCCTCGAAAATTCTAACTAAGCATTTGTTATTCTTTACAGAACCTACTCAAATCCCAACTCAAAACACAATAATGATTGACGTTCCTATGCTAAGCGATGAAAATCACCAAGAGTGGAAAGACGCAGTTCTCCTACACTTAGGGTTGATAGAGATGGATTTCGCTATTCAAAATAAAGAGCCTCCTCCTATCACTGATGATAGCACTGAGGATGAAAAGAAATTTCACGCACAATGGACCAGGTCCAATCGGTTGTGTGTGTATTTCATTAAGACACGAATTTCAAGAAGTATTCGTGGCTCAGTTGACCATTTTGATAAAGTCGAACCCTTGTTCAAAGCTATTGATGACCAATATGCTACATCAAATAAAGCTTTGGCAAGTACTCTAATCATGAAGTTTGTTGGTCTTCGTCTTTCCACTATCAAAGGCACGCGCAAACACATCATGCAAGTCAGGGATATTGCAGCGCAATTGAAGAAGCTGGGAATAATTTTACCGGATACCTTTGTTGTGCATTTTGCACTCAATACCCTCCCTCAACACTATAGCCCCTTTAAGATTTCCTACAACACACATCAAGACAACTGGACTATCAGTGAGTTGATAACCATGTGTGCACAAGAGGAAGAAAGACTTAGTGAAGAGGTTGGGGAGACTGCTATGTTGGCCACAGCAAAGCCTAAAGGGAAATCTGGGAAAGCTAAGAGATTCACTGCAGCAACAAAGGGGAAAATGACCCCAAAAGCTGACATAAAGAAGATACAAAAGTGTTTCTTTTGTAAAAAGAAAGGACACATGAAGAAGGATTGTATCAAGTTTAAGAAGTGGATGTCCCAGAAAGGTAATATTTCATCTTCTTTTGTATGTTATGAATCCAATATGTCAGAAGTTAATACTAACTCTTGGTGGGTTGACTCTGGTTCAACAATCCACATTGCAAACTCCTTGCAGGATATGACAAGTCTAAGACAACCAACGGGAACTGAGTGTAAAATCTTCTCTGGAAACAAGATTGCATCATCAGTGGAAGCCGTTGGAGTTTGCAAATTAGTTTTGAATAATGGCTTTGTTTTGACATTGAATAAGACCTTTTATGTTCCTAGCTTCTCTAGGAATTTAATTTCAGTTTCAAGACTTGTACCCTTTGGTTATACATTTGAGTTTAATGAAAAGCATTTCAAATTATTTCATAATTCTACTTGTGTTGCTAATGGTACATTGTCTGATGGTCTTTATCGTCTTAACACAAACAATGATTTTATTCACAATTCTTTACATGTTCAAAATGGCACCAAACGGTGTAGTATTAACGAAAATTCCTCAATGTTATGGCACCGGAGATTAGGACATATCTCCCTTGAAAGAATTAAAAGATTGGTAAAGGATGGAGTTCTTTCCACTCTAGACTATACCAATTTTGAGACTTGTGTTGACTGCATTAAGGGTAAGCAAACAAACAAGTCGAAGAAAGGTGCCAATAGAAGTTCAACATTGTTGGAAATTATTCATACTGACATATGTTGTCCCGATATGACTATTTCCGGTCAGAAATATTTCATCACCTTCATTGATGACTATTCAAGATTTACCTATATGTATTTACTTCATAATAAACATGAAGCATTGGATGCCTTTAAATTATTTAAGGCTGAAGTTGAAAACCAATGTAATAAGAAAATACAAATAGTTAGATCTGATAGGGGTGGTGAATATTATGGTAGATATACTGAAAGTGGACAAGCACCTGGTCCCTTTGCTAAGTTTCTTCAAGAGCATGGGATTGTTGCTCAATACACTATGCCTGGCTCTCCAGACCAAAATGGTGTAGCTGAAAGAAGAAACAGGACCCTTCTTGATATGGTGCGGAGTATGCTAAGCAACTCTAAGCTTCCAAAGTCGTTGTGGGCTGAAGCACTTAAGACGGCAACGTATATATTAAACCGTGTTCCAACCAAGGCTGTCCCTAAGACACCATTTGAGTTATTCAAAGGTTGGAAACCGAGTTTGCAACATATGCGTGTTTGGGGATGTCCGTCTGAGGTGAGGATTTATAACCCACACGAAAAGAAACTTGACCCAAGGACAATTAGTGCTTTCTTTATTGGATATGCACAATCATCTAAGGGTTATAGGTTTTATTGTCCATCTCATACTACTAGGATAGTGGAATCAAGAAATGCTAAGTTTCTTGAAGATGACTTAATCAGTGGGAGCGATCGATTTAAGGACTTGATTCTTTCATTTGATCATATGGACTCTCAGCCTTCTACGTCATCTAGTGGTGTTGTACTAATTCGCAGTGCTTTTTCAGTTCCGCCTGTAGATATACAACCCACTATTGAGATTCCACAAGCTGTTGAGGCTCAGCCTTTGGAAGTACCAGTTCAGGACTTACAACAAACCCCTGAACCGGATTTTGAGCCAACGGTTGAACCAATTCAGGATTTACAGCAAGATCCTGAACCGATGCAGACTGAGCCAATTCAAGAACTGCTCCCAGTTCCTGAAGTGGTTGTTGCCCCACAGCCTATGCAAGGTGGTGGTGATCCAACTTTAAGACGGTCTACACGGGTAAAACGATCAGCACTTCCTAGTTATTATGTTTCATATCTACAAGAATCTGACATAGGAGCTGAAAATGATCCTGAAACATTTTCTCAAGCTACAAGTTGTGCGCAATCTGACTTATGGTATAAAGCCATGATGGATGAAATAAATTCCATGAAGAGCAATGGGGTTTGGGAACTTGTTGAATTGCCTAATGGGGCCAAGGCTATTGGCTGCAAATGGGTCTTTAAGACCAAAAGAGATTCATTAGGCAATATTGAGAGATACAAGGCCCGACTTGTTGCGAAGGGATTTACTCAAAAGGAAGGAATCGATTATAAGGAGACTTTCTCTCCTGTATCAAAGAAAGATTCACTTCGAGTCATTTTGGCTTTGGTTGCACATTTCAATCTTGAGTCGCAACAAATGGATGTGAAAACTGCCTTTCTTAATGGTGATCTAGAAGAGGAGGTTTTTATGAAACAACCTGAAGGTTTCTCTTCTAGGGGTGGTGAGAACTTAGTTTGTAAGCTTAAGAAATCCATATATGGACTAAAACAAGCTTCCCGGCAATGGTATATCAAGTTCGATGGGGTAATTTCTTCATTTGGTTTTGCTGAAAATCCTCTTGATCATTGTATATACCAGAAGGTAAGTGGGAGTAATATATGCTTTCTTGTTTTATATGTGGATGACATTTTGCTTGCCACCAATGATAAGGGGATGCTTCGTGATGTGAAACAATTCCTCTCTAAAAACTTTGATATGAAGGATATGGGTGATGCCTCTTATGTTATTGGCATAAAAATCCATAGGGATAGGTCTCGAGGTATACTGGGTCTATCTCAAGAAACCTATATCAACAAAGTGTTAGAGAGATTTCAGATGCAGAATTGTTCACCAAACGTTGCCCCCATAGCAAAAGGGGACAAATTTAGTCTGGATCAATGTCCAAAGAATGATCTTGAAAAGGAATCCATGAAGAACATCCCATATGCTGCAGCAGTTGGGTGTCTTGGATACATTCAAGTCTGTACAAGGCCAGACATAGCTTTTGCTGTTGGGATGCTAGGACGATACTTGCATAATCCAGGTTTGGACCACTGGAGAGCTGTGAAGAGAGTTTTGAGGTACCTAAAAGGAACTAAGAGTTACGTGCTTGGGTTTAAGCAGACGGACACGCTAGATGTTGTCGGTTATTCTGATGCGGACTTTGCTGGCTGTATTGATTCTCGAAAGTCAACTTCAGGGTGCGTCTTTATCATGGCTGGTGGGGCTATCTCGTGGAGAAGCGTTAAACAATCTTTAATAACTACTTCTACCATGGAAGCCGAGTTCGTTTCCCTTTACGAGGCTACATCACAAGGTTTGTGGCTCAAGAATTTCATCTCTAGGCTTAGAGTCATGGAATCCATATCTAAGCCATTGAAAGTCTATTGTGATAACTCAGCTGCAGTCTTCCTGGCTAAGAATGACAAAAGTGGGAGTCGAAGTAAGCACCTCGACATCAAATTCTTAGCTATTAGGGAGCGTGTCAAGAATAAAGTTGTAATCGTTGAACACATTAGTACTGAGTTGATGTTAGCAGATCCCTTGACTAAAGGCATGCCTCCATTTAAATTCAAGGATCTTGTTAAAGAAATGGGACTTTCGCCCACTTTGTAATTTGTATATACATTCAGTATTCAATTTTAATGAAATTCTTTTACTTTCAGACATTTATCTCATTTAAGTTTGTACACCTTTATTTTATTGAGATAATGTACTTTGGTTGGACCTGAAATAAACATAGGGTTTGTTTCATTAAGTTTCCCAAAATTAAGTGCCCAAAGTCAGTTTACATTTAATCATAATGGATGCTACTCGTTTTAAGGAGGACATATCACTATGGTTGGTGTTTTTCTGGTTTTAGGGTTATGGAGTTTTGCACCAAGTGGGAGAATGTAACATTTACCAATATTAGATTATTATAATATAGGTAATATAATTATATGGTGCATAACTTCCATATCAACTTCTGTTAATTAAGGTAAATAATTATTGTGATTGGAAGTATAATTGGGGAGGGATATATTACCATATTGATGGCATATGGTTAGTATAAATAAGTGCCCTTGGTCCTCTCACTACTAGACTATTCATTCTCTACACCATCAAAGAGAGGGTTGAGAAAGTGAGAGAAACGATACTGTTACTCTGTTGCAGTAGTCCCGTGATCACATATTCTTCATCAATCTAAAGCTATGGCTGGAGGTTAGATCCTATGTTTTATGTACTTCATTCAGTTTTATTTCTTACAAAAAGGACATGAAAATGATTTTGACCGGCAAGTTATGCCATTATTCTTATTTGAGAAAAGCTTTATATGATTTAACATTTATACGCTATTTTGCTATCTATAAATCGTTTGGTTGCAGGTAGATTTTCAAATCATGGGTAAAACTTTATAAAGCTTTCAGATTATCTATGTTTTCAAACCTTTGTCTACTCTAAAGTGACAATGGATTTTCTTACTTAGCCGTCGCGCTAACTGCACTTCATTGTGCCCTTTATCAGATGCAGTTTAGTGAGTACCTCTGTGGCCGATGAGCTCAAAATAGAAGAGAAATGTAGGTTGAGGCCTACTATGATGTTGTTGTAGTATGTTGGTGTTGTAAGTTTAGCCTGTGCACTTAGAGTGGAGTTTGTCAAAGAGGTGATAGAATTCACTTTAGGTGTGGCGGTAGCACCCAGTTTTCTGCTGATAAGATGTAAGCTTCCGCTGATGTATTATTACGGATTTGTAATAATGTAAGAGTTGAAAATTGGGGTGTTACACGTTCATTAAGGGGAACTAGAATTGTTGAAGAGTGGCAGGAGAAACAATATCCATTTTTGGATTCTGACGTTTCTCCTATGTTTGACGAGTTGTTGAGACTCAAATTAATTGATTTGCCAGAGATGAAGCGCCCCGAGGAAACTTCTAGGGTGGATGACCCCAACTATTGTAAATATCACTGTCTCCTCGGCCACCCGATTGAAAAGTGCTTCGTTTTCAAAGATAAAGTAATGGTGCTTGCTCGAAATGGGAAGATAGAGCTTGCGGATGCTAGCGCAAGCTCGAACCAAATTTCATGTGGGAGGTTTGCTCCATTACTTTTGGAAGGTGGGGAGAAGAATGGGGGCAAGCAGCATAAACGCCCACTTCCATTTAGAGTAAAGCATGTTAATGCACAGTATTTAAAATCGCCACAGATTGATCATACTCACGAGAAAGGTTGGGTAGTTGTTACCCATAAAAGTCAAAGGAAAGTTGTTGGTCGCATTAAACCATTGAAAAGGATGGCGAAGCAATGGGTTGAGAAAAAGTCGGCAAGGGATCCTGTCCATGATTTGAAGGTGAAAGAACATCCCAACAAGCCACAAACCTTAGTTAACCTAGCTCAATACATGTCGAACGGGTTTCATCTGCATGGGACGAATATCCCTGGAACTTGTTTGAATACTAATGAAGAAGATGTTGAAGTGGAAGAATGTTCGAACCCCGTGATTGAAAGAAACAATCAATCCATGTCTTACACCACAGAGATAATCTTCAAAGATGAAGATCTATTGCTCGGAGGAACACCTCACAATCGCCCGCTGTTCGTGGAAGGTTATGCTTGTGAGCAGAAAATTAAGAGAATTTTGATTGATCAAGGATCGGCTTTGAATATTTTATCACTCCGAGCTTTGAAGGAACTTGGCTTCTCTACCGATGAGCTCTCTCAGAGCCGCTTAATGATTCAAGGGTTTAATCAAGGTGGGCAAAGGGCCATAGGTGTTATTAGACTTGATCTCAGGGTCGGATCGTTGAACTCAAGTACCTTGTGCCATGTGATAGATGCAAGGACATCTTACAATTTGTTGCTAGGCCGACCTTGGATACATGAGAACGGAGTGGTCCCTTCATCATGGCACCAATGCCTCATGTTTGAGAAAAATGGCGTAATACAAAAAGTTTATCGCCGATGAAAGTCCATTCACTGAAGTAGAATCATACTTTGCAGATGCAAAGTTTTACTTGAAGAAACGAGACGGGGAAGGTGATGTTGACGAAGGCAAAGATAATACACCTCCTAATCTGAAGCAGAAGGGAAAACAAGCCGTAGAACGAGTTAATTGCAACAAAGAACTTGTCTTCCCACTTGCAAGAATTGAACCACTCAAAGCTCCTTCACTCAAACCGCTTGGAGAAGAAAACTGGGATAACGAAGATCAAATCTTCCCCATCAAGCGCACTGATGGTTTTGACCCTAATGCATATAAACTTCTTGCAAAAGTCGGCTACAATCCAAAGGAGCTGTAGAAGTTGGGGAAGCTTATCCCAGAAGCCGGTGGTAAAGGCAATTCAAACCAGCAAGAACCACATTCACGTAAAGGACTAGGCTATGTCTCCCCTAGACCAGTGCGAATCTTCATAAATAGAGCCACAAGTAATTGCATCACCTTTGCTGACGAGGAGGAAGGTGACAAGAGACAATCAGTCTTTGATAGGATCGGAAAAGTGCAACCACGACGGTCAGTTTTTTCATAGGCTTGGGTCAAATCGCAAACTTGCTAAAAGGAAGTCGATACATGACAGACTCGGAGCTGCTCAAGTTTTAAAAGAACACATGAACACTCTACTGAAATAGAGTCTTCGAAAAAGCTTAGAAGTGCAGTTCCCTCTCGTATGAGACGGGAGATTGATATCCATGTTTCATGCGACGAAGTCTTGAAGGTCAAGCCAAAGACCATTATATACACTCGCGTACAAGGAGGAAATGAAGAAAACTTTGATTCAAGTTATGGGGCCGCACCAACCCACGATGAGGTGGCAGTTTCATCCTGCGTTACTAAACATGACGAGATCCCGGTTGCGGGAGGCGCGTACAAGTTTGTTGATGAAAATGGTGAGCAAGTTGGCCCTATTAATGAGAAATTCTTAAAGATCTATCATCCCGAAGCTAATGAGACTATTTGATGAATGACTTATCCACCAAAACTGTTGCACGTGGTTAAACTGCTAAAACATCTCGCTTGTCTATGGGTGGGCCCAAGTCATAAAAGCTCCTGGCCCACAAGAGTTTAAACTGTGTACGGCATTAACTAAGTTATTTGAACTACGTTTGACTTGATCTCCTTCATGGGAGTACGTAGGCAGCTTAGAAATTTAATTGTCTAAGTTCAGTCATAACAAAAAAAAAGTTCCGGTCACATTGCATATCATGGTGCTATTGTAATTCAAGTCAAAGATACGATAATTATTCCCATGGAAACGAGAGAATTATTATAATACTTGGAGTCGAAGAAAATTATCAAGGCACATTTTCGCAGCAATTGACTAGCACTTAGCATTTTAATCACATCTTGGTTTACGATGGTCCGATTAAAGTGATTTAAGTGATATACAAGGCTAAAGCTTTCTTGAAGACATCAAAGTTTGAGTTTGAGTGGGTCAAACATTGAGTTGGCATGGTGTGGTTTCATGTTCAGTGGAAATGAAAAAAAACATTGAGTTGGCATGGTGTGGTTTCATGTTCAGTGGAAATGAAAGAAAATTTTATTGTGTTAAATTACAAGACTAATTTGCGTTGATAGAGCTTATGCGGCATCAAGTGTTAGTTGTTGATCGTGAATTTATGGTTACTCTTGTTGCTTGACATCACCATGATCTTTTACCAATCGATCATTGATCTTGAAAGTACATCATTTTAAGCGGTGTCAAAGTTGAGAGAGTCGATGCAATAGGTAATATAATAATTAATGTTACTGTTTTTATTATTACTATCATATTATTATTATTGAAAGTTTGAAAATCAAAACAAAAAAACAAACAAACAAACAAACAAACAAACAAACCACAAAAAAAAAACGTAGAAACTAGAAGAAAAAAAAACAAAACGAAAAAAAAAAACGAAAGAAGAAAAAAACAAAAACAAAATGAAACAAAAACAAGAATACAAAAAGTAAAAAGGTGGTACATGGGCCTGCTACGTCATTGCATTTATGCATTTTAAAAGAAAAGTGGCAGCAACATCATTGTGTTGCGACTGTCATCACGTGAAGACATTGAGCTTTGTAAACAAGGTTGGGTCAGACTCTGTCTCCATTATTACTCTAAGTTCTCCTCCAATAAAAGAAGTTTCAAGCAGCGTTGACAGCGAGGAACTCTAGAGGCTTCAGCGACAGATTGATCCCGGCGAAAATTTCGTAGTGTCTACGGGTGAGAGGTGAAGCTCCAACATGGGCCTTCAAACTGCTTCGAGCTACGTCTACAGAAGATGACCAAGCATGGGCGACTCGACAGTAGAGAAACAGAGCCTCCGCATACAATCCAACGACAACGAAAAATGCAATCCGGTAGAGAGCCAACATTGGTGAGAATAAGCGACTCAGCAGCTCTGGACTCCGACACCGGCGAAAGCAGCGACGTAACAGCTCCGTGATCTCCGGCGAGTTCTATGAAGAACCTTCGGTGGTGTAACCCCTCCGGTGAGAAACTCCAGCAGCAACGGAGTTGAGCTCCCATTGCTCTTCTTTGAAGCACAACCTCTTGCGACGATTGAGCAGCGGGCTCCAATCCGTTGTTCAGCAGCGTCACCAGGAGAGAAAGATCGCAGCAGCGTTAGCTTCCAACGTTGACAGTAGAGGACAGAGTTCGACGGTGCAACCCAGGCAGCCAGCAACGTTGACAGCGAAAGTTCCGGTGGCCTCTGGACGTCGGCTTCTGCGAAGAACTCCGGTGAAAGTAGCGATGCAACGGCAGCTCCAGCAATCTCCGGTGGCTTCTGCAAAGAAACCCCGGCAAACCAGCGGCGTCGACAGATTGGGCAATCCGATGAGAAACTCCAGCAGCAACGGAGTCGAGCTCCCATTGTCCTTCTTTGCAGCAATTTGGCGGCGAAGAACAAAATCTCGCGATTGGCAGCAACATTGGCGATTGAGCGGTGGCCTTCCAGCGAACGCAGCGGCACAAACTCCAGGCAGCGACGATTGGTGATCAGCGGCCATCTACTGTTGACAAGGCGACAAGTTTCCAGCGACCTTGATGAGAAACTCTGGCAACAACGAAATCCGTATACCCCAGATAGAAACTCACGCTCGGGCAGTATCAGGGATACCACGCTCCGGTGATTGTTCTACTCGGGCAGATTTTCGGTTGCTCCCCTTTGAAGCAATACGACGAAGAATGAACTCCGGCGAAGGTTTCTCGTTCAACGAAGGTAGTTCGCCAGCCATCTTGTTCTCGGATTCGTGCACTGTAGGTAGGAACCCACCCGCCGGCGGTACCGGTGGCACCGCGCTCCGGTGGTTGTCCCACGAAACAGGCAACTGTTCTTTTAAGTTGTACGATGGTTTCTTGAATCCTCTCCTTCTTGTTCCTACGGATGAAATACATATGGGGAAGATGAAAATAAAAAAAAACCTAAGTAATTTACCTGATTGAGAAGCGAATTGCGAATGATCTTCCTTGATTCTCTGTTTCGTTGATTGCTATGGGTTTGGGGATGTTGAGGTGCTATTTATAGTGCTTGGTGAACGGATTGTAGTTGGAGTTGGATTGAAACTCCACATCCTGATATGATGGAGATAAAATTTTTGAAGTCAGTTATGCTGGAATCACGCATGCTCTTGGTTTCTACTGGAGATAGGAATTAGGATTTACGGGTAGACTCACCCTGGTGAGGTATTGAACTTTGACTTGAGTTTGAGACATCTTAAGAGATCAGATGGGTTTGGGCTCATGAAATGTTCAAGCATATAATTGGGCTCACAGAACTGAAATGCACTACGCTCTTTGTAATTAAAGTGACTAGAGATGGGCTTGAATATGAAGTCTGTTTTGAGCATGGATCATCAAGCTTAATGGGTTTAGTTAAGATTTGATCAATTATTTGACCCATTGACCAAAGTTGTGTCAAATTTTAAAATTTCAAGACTTTCTCGCTCCAAACACATCAAGCAGCATGTCCCGGCAAGTCTCGAGGGGGCAATTTGTAGACATAGAAAATTTGAACTGACAAGTGGACCGATTAAATTATTATTGGGCTCGTTTTGAGATTGATTATTGGACCAATTTAATTAATTGGGTCATGATAATTAAATTAATTTAATTAGCCCAATTAAATTTGATGTTGGGTTATTGAATTAATTAATTAACCGGCCCAAGCCCAATTCAAATTTGAATTTAATTGTAATTATAATTTAAATATAATATAGTTTTATTATATTTGAATTTAGTAATTATAATTTAATTTGAATTTGAATTAGATGATAGGATCTTGAATCTAGACTTCATGTTGGCGAAGTTCATTTCTTTAGATAATTAGTTAATTTAAATAATTAAATAATTAGAGAGTTTGTTGAGGGATAGTGGTTACACACTCCACTATAAATAGAGCCCTCATTTCACATTTGAAGAATACACCTTGAAGATTGAAGACTTGAGAGCTTTTGAAAGCATTGAAGGCATTTTGAAGCAGTTAGAGGCTTGAAGTATTTTGACGGTTCTAGTTGAATATCACGCCCTTGAATCCCGGAAGGCCACGCCATTTGAATCCCGGAAAGCTACGCCATTTGAATCCCGGAAGCTACGTCAATTGAATCCCGGAAAGCTACGCCATTTGAATCCCGGAAGCTACGTCAATTGAATCCCGGAGGCTACGCTATTTGAATCCCGGAGGCTACGCCACTTGAACCCGGAGGCACTTCAATAGAACACGTCAGTGAAGAATCAGAGGACTATACAGAGATTTTGTACCTGCAACTTAAATTACACACTGTAACCCGGTATTGTGAATATATACAATTTCGAATATTTTGTGTTTACAATGTCCATTACAAAGAATAGTCTGTTTCTCCAGAGATGGCTACAGGCTAAAGGCTATGATCACAACATATTACAACATGTTATCAGCACGATATTTATCTTCGGTAGACAGTATGCTATATATATATATATATCAATTTTTCTTACAAAGTCTATGCGGTGCAGTTGCATTCCTCTATTTTCACAATTACTTGAAATTCAGAACATGAAATCTGTGATATCTAAACATTCTTTATTTCGCATCCGCATGAAAATTCAGAATAACCATTACCTAGCATAGAAACCAGGCATATTTACATTGTATTCAATAGAAAACAAAAATTCTACATCATCATAATCTTCTTATCTATTATGTACTATAGATAAGTTTATTTTTAGTATACAATGTTGATCTCATACAATCAGACCCCCCAGTGGGGCTGCTCCGCCTCTCATCTATTCATAGGCACATATATTTCAACCAATATGGGGGCAGACCTCGTATCAAATTTGAAATGGAAGAAGCAAAATGATATTCCTTGGCACGAGTTAAAACGACCTAATGTTCAAGGCTCCTTGACACGAGTTAAAATGGCCACATATCCATACTCCTTGGCACGAGTTGAAACGACCTTATATCTTTAATTGTAGTGTCGAGAATTTCTTGCACTACATACTTTCGGGTGGTATATGTTCTTAGGTAGCGTACAAGCAAGTCTCGAGTGGGCATTTGTTAACACTGAAATTTTATTAAATATGCTTATTTTTAAATATTAAAATATTTGAATATATTTTGGATATATTGATATTATCTAATTTGTTTAATTAGATAATATCAAAAGAGTTCAAACTTATCAAAACTCTTTTATCCTACAACTATAAATATGACCTCTCATTTCTATGTAATCATCCTAAGAAAATCATAGAAATAACTTTGAAGCTTATTTAGAGATCATGATCATGAAAATAAAAGACCCATGATCTTGAAAGTAAAAGCTTCTCCATGAACATCATGCCTATCATGTGGATCCAAATCTCCAGTTAAAAATCAAGCCATTTGAACCCGGAGGCCCTTCAGAAGAACAAACATATAAGTTATTCTTTGAAGATCAAGCCACTTGAAATCCGGAGGCCCTTCAATGAAATGTTCAAGACATCAATTGAAGAATCAGAGGAACATCCAGAGATTTTGTACCCACACCCCACATTGATACATACATGTAACCATATTTGAATTCTGAAATATATTATTCAAAATTTTGTGTTTACATATTTTGGCATGCCCAGTAGGGCCGCTCTGCCTCTCATCTCTTCATAGGCACATATGTTTCAACCGATCGATATGGGGGCAAACCTCGTTTGAAATTTGAAATGGAGGAAGGTAAATGATACTCCTTGCCACAAGTTAAAATAGCCAAATGTTTAAGGCTACTTGGTACGAGTTAAAACGGCCTAATGTTCAAGGCTTCTTGGCACGAGTTAAAACAACCTCATATCAATTCCTTGGCACGAGTTGAAACAGCCTTATACCTTTAACTGTAGTGTTGAGACTTCCTTGCACTACATACTTTCGGGTGGTATATGTTCTCAAGTGAAGTACAAGCAGGTCTTGAGGGGGCATTTGTTGACACTAAAATTTTATTAAATATGTTTATAGAGGAAAAGAAATGCATCTTGACTTGGGGGGACACAGAGACGACATTATTGCACATGGGAAATATGATTTGGAAGCCATAACTTCTGACATGTCCATATGCCTTTATTGACTTTTGAGAACATTGCTTTTCTTTTTTAATATTTTGCTTGTGTGGTTTCAATGTTTGATAGACAACACAACACTACATCATGTGAATTTGAAAGGAATCAATTTAAATCCCTCATCATAGCTTTCTTCTTTCCCTCAACTTTGATTTTTTTTTTTGCTTTGATTTCTTCCCTTACTGCTAGGGATGTCAACAGGGCTGCGAGGGCGGGGAATGGGGTCCTCGTCCCCGTCCCCGAAGTGTCATCCCGTTCCCCGTCCCCGCGGGGATTTTTCGGGGATGGGGAATCCCCGCGGGAATTTTTTTTGAATTCTGTCTATTTGAAAAATAAAATAATATTCAAATTTCAAAGTCTAAAATTATAGATTAATAAAACTAAAAGAAACACTTTCAACTTTCATAGTACAAATTTCAAATGCATAGATTAGTAACATTAAATTATCCAACTCTTACTACAAAATTACAAATATCCAAATTTTCAAGACTTTCAACTTTCAAACAAATAACATTAAAATATCCAACTTCAAACACTTAAAATTGTTTCAAACTTCTTCAAAGTTCAAAGTCCAAAGTCCAGTACATAACAAAAAAGTCCAAATACAAGTACATAACAAAACAAATGATCTTCAATTCCCATTTCTCACTTCTCAAGGCTAGCGCTGAAGTAGTAACTCTTCAGTAATAACCTGAATAATAATAAAAATTTGAATAATAATTTGATATATATATATTTAGTTAAACTTTTAAACGACATAATTTAATAAAAATCTCTAAGCTTCTAATTGTTGAGGAAGGAGTAAATCTTCATCAATTTCATAATCTTCCGAACCTACAAATATTATTTTAGTATGGTAAAGTAAATAAGTAATAAATAATCAATTAAAAATAATTCGTTGAAATAAAATTTCTTACTTTCAAGCGACCAACTTTGAGAACACATTAGTGCCTCCAAAATATCTGGATGAAGTCTACTACGATGAGGCGACAACAATCTACCACTAGTACTGAAAGCAGATTCTGAAGCAACGGTAGAAACGGGATATAACTAATAAATCCTTTGCAACCTTACTCAAAGTTGGATATTTCTTTCCTTTAGTTTGCCACCATGATAAAACATCCAAATCATCGTCAAATGGTGACCTCTTAGCCTCTAAATACAAGTCCAACTCTGATGTCTCTCACCAAATGTGTTGCACTTTCCATAAAGGTTTTCAATTTATCCCTAACTGGGTCACCCTTAGTCAAATTCTCCCCTCTAACAACAGATTGAACGTGTTTACTTGAAGATGTTGGTATTGAAGAACACTCGTAGTCACGGCACAAATCATTGCAATATGTCTTAACCCTTTCAATTTCTGATGCAACTTTATCTCCATAAAATGTTTGAAAGAAGCACTGAACAACTCCTAACTTATACCTTGGATCAAGAACATTAGCTACAGCTAGAATCCCATGCACCACTTCCCAATATTTATCAAACTTTGCAAGCATACTCTTAGCCATATTTGCTATCACCAAATCAGTTGACTCAACCCAATCGCACAAATTAACCTTAATCTCAGACATCAATAGGAAGAAAACATTCGAAGTTAATTGGATATTTTCTTCCAAAAAATACATTTGATGCTTTATAAAAGACTTTTAATTTATCACAAATGTTCTCAGCTAACTCCCAATCTTGTTCAAATGGTGCACAAAGAAATGAAGACTATTGTTGTTCCAAACGGTAAAAAACATCTTTTTATTGCAATGCAACAGAAAGCATCAAATAAGTAGAATTCCATCGAGTCTTACAATCTTTTTATTGCACTTTCTTTAAATAGTTGTTGTTTTTTTGGTGTAGCTAACCAAAAACCAACACTATCTCTAACTCTTTCCAATCCATATCCCATAACTTTTAGCCCATCTTGCACTATCAAATTCAAGATATGTGCACAACAACGCATATGGAAAATTTTTCCCCCAAATAAAAGATGCTTACGATTAAGCTTGGAGAACATGTTATTATTAAAGCGTCATTAGTTGAACAATTATCAACAGTTACTGCAGACAACTTTCTCTCAAGATTCCAATCTAAAACACATTTCAACATTTCTTTTGAAAGAGCCAATGCTGTATGTGGAGCCGGGACATAAATACACCTAACATAAATACATAATAAACCTAACATAAATACACAATAAAAATTTTCACAATAAGTAATCAACTTGCATGATAAATAATTTCATAAAGTGTACATACCTCAAAATTAAATTATGTAGACTCAAATTGTTGTCCACAAAATGAGCAGTAATAGCCATGTACCCCTTCTTTCCATTAGATGAAGTCCACATATCCGTTGTCAATGCAACCGTACTTGAGCTTCTATTCATAGACTCAACAAGTGTGGTCTTTTGACCCTCATACTACTTTAGAATATCCGCTCTAATTGTATTCCGACTATGCACCTTGAACAAAGGTTGAGCAAGTTGCATGAACTCCCTAAAACCGGAATGCTCAACCATATTGAGTGAATACTCGTGTTTAACAATCATTCGACCAAGTCCCTATCTAGTAGCTATGGGGTCAAATGTATAATTGTTTACATTCACATTTCCATCCTTGTCTTGATTGAAGGTTAGTGTTTGTTACCTTAAGTGTTGGTAAGGTCTCATTCTACAAATCTTGTGATGATCATGCAAATGTTTTGTACCATTTTTACTCTCTCTCCCAAGTTGCTTCTTACAGTTATTACATTCCGTCTTGTTTAGCCCATTAACTTTAATCTTTGTAAAATGTTCCCAAATAGTTGACCTTAATCTTTTCTCACCAACTTTAGACTCACGCTCACCTTCAAGGTTTATAATAATAAAAAAAATCAACTTCAACAGTTTGGAGTAATTTAAAAAACAAAATGTAAATTTAATATTTAATAAATATTAGACTAGACAAGAAGCTCACCTTCAACAGTTTGACTAGTTCCTTGAGTTTCTTGAGTTTCTCCTTCATTCCTAGCACTAGGTGAATCCACGGGGGATGAATTAGGGTACTCTACTGGTGAGCTCATAGGCGTTGGAGTAAATGAATCACAACCGCCTACATGGGAATTATCACCTTCTATTCTAATAATTAAGTATTAATATAGTATATGATAAAGGACAATTAGTTTCAAGAATGTGAATGTTTAAATACTTGTTAAACAATAACGTATAAAGTATTTAAACATCAAATACAAGAATTGTACAATTCAGGCTTCACAACATAGTATATAAACACACAGAAAAATGATCTCAAAATAAGTTAAAACATATTCATTTATGATAAATAAACACACAACCTAATGTTAAATAAAAACACAGCCTACTGTACCTAGGCTTCATAGACTCACAGTTCACACTACACACTAAATAAACATTCAGTTGATGGAATTGGAATTACCTGGTGACAAATTGACAATTATTCACACTAAATATTATGCTAACAATTCAATTACGCTAAATAAATCGACATCACAGATCAATGCTAACAATGACAATTGATAAATAAGCATTCAGTTCACACATCACAAATTTTATGCTAACAATATTGAATTCACACTAAATGCCTAAATACCTAATTAGTAATTAGGCTGATAAATAATTCAATAAAGGAATTACCTGGGTTGGACTGTTGGAGATGTCGAAGACTAGCAGCGGTTGGGCAGTGAGGCTGGGCGGCCGACGGTGAGCAGTAGGGGCAGAGACACGCAGCAGCTGGCCGGTGACCAGTGAGGCTGGGCTGTAGAAGGTAAGCATTAGGCAGCGGCTGGGTAGTGACCAGTGAGGCTGGGTTGTTGACGGTGAGCAGTAGGGGGCGACTTGACGGTGACCGGTGAGGCTAGGCTGTCGACGGTGAGCAGTAGGGGGTAGAGCCAGAGACACGCAGGTCATGCAGGTCACGGTGAGAGACAGCGAGCGGAGAGGCAGAGAGCAGACTTGAGAGAGAGAGGCGGCATTAGTCAATTAATTTCCTTCTAGGGTTTTATTTTCTTATATACTTTTACATATATATATATATATATATATATATATATATATATATATATATATATATATATTCAGGGAATCGGGAAATGGGGTCGGGGTCGGGGCGGGGATCACCCTCCCCGTCCCCGTCCCCGTCCCCATCCCCGCCCCCGTTCCCCGAATTAATTCCGATCCCCAAACCCGCCCCCGTCAGGGCAGGGATCGGTTTTCCCCGTCGGGGGCGGGTTGAATTGTCATCCCTACTTACTGCACATGGCACACATACACATATATTTATATAAAATATGCTCACACATATATAACATAACATAATATGAATACATATATATGTATCATATATATATATGCTAGCGTGCGTCTGTAGTCCATGACCTTATAATTTTCACACATGCATAATCGTATATAGTGAGCACGGTTATTAGATTAAATATGCATATGTGTTCACTTCTTTCACTGCCTTGCTCAATGATGTACGTACATAATGTGCCACTTAACCCATATTATGTACATGGCAATTCTAGCTTATTTTAATTGCTGACAAACTTGCTCTTGTACTGTAGCACTTTAAAAAACATGGATTTTCAGGATTATACGCATCCCAACGGTCAGAGAAGTCTCATACTAACAAATAATAGGGACGGACACAAGGTTGTATTGGTCGTTGACCCGCCATTAGTGCAACAACCCTTGCTAGGATTAGCAGTATCGTATCTTGAAAGCAATTGGACCCCTGAATATGACTTTCCTCCATCTAAAGTTTGTACTCTGCAACCTGGTCTACACCACGAATCCTTCACAAACACATTCCCATCATTAGAAAAATGCATACTTCATGGAGAAGTCACTTGGAGCAAGCACTTGAATTTTGATGGTGAATTTTCTTTCACCAGGGATTACTGGAAATGGGCTGAGGACTTACTCAGCTACTTTGGTAAAGTGCTTAGGAAAGGGTCAATATATGATGCTGTGTATGCATCATTATTTACATATGATTGCAACACCAACATCCAGGCCTTTTGCGAAGCATGGTGCCCACTAACGAACACCTTAGTTACATCACAAGGCGAATAAACTATCTCACTCCGGGACTTGTAGATACTTGGTGGATTACCCTTACTTGGCAAAGCATATGATGAATGCATTCCCACCGCTTTGGAGTTAAACAGATTCACAATAGCGCTCACTTTTATAAGAGTTGCTCATACCTACTTGCTGCTTTCCATCACTTGAGTAAACAGGAAGTTGATTCTCCTCATATTTGTGCCTCTTAGTGGATCGAATTTTGGTGTCGAAAATCTCAAAAATACCAAACTCCCCCAACTTGCAAAGAAACAAAGGGTAGGAGATCTCGTCGAAAAGCTACGTATAACCTAAGCGGGATTATTGATGCTTTCAAAGGTTGGTCAAGCGTTAGCGAGGTGCCCATTGTGGCACTCGGCATTCCACGAATCTAAGAGGACGAGGTTTACTTGGCGGCATTCCAAGCATGCTGGCTCTGTGTGTTCGTGCTCCCAAGTACTCCTTCAAATGCCATTCGCCCGGAGACCTTCAAGATAGCTTGCATCATGGCCCAAGGGCATCGGGTATGACTTGTTGTTCCTGTCCTTGCAAGTATTTATGTAACACCCCGTAATTTCGTTCAAGCCTTTCGATTCGTTAATTAATTCCTTGGGCAATTTAATTATTCTAATTGGGCTAATTCTTTCAATTTAATATATATGCACACTTATATATATATATATATATATATATATATATATATATATATATATATATATATATATATATATATATATATATATATATATATATATATATATAT
>CP025656.1:7613730-7629441 GCA_003576665.1 Ipomoea trifida
GACTTTTTCCAAAGAGAAATTCCCCAAAAAACCTCGCCATTTTACGCCAGGCATGTTTGGGTTTTCAATTTTGTGTGTACTCATGAACCAGACCACGACACTTATTTATTTATTTATTGTACATGTGCAGGTGGCTGATTCAGCGGAGTAGAATCTCTGAATTTTTGCAAATAAAATAAATAAAACACTCTCATTTATTTTTTTAAATATTTTTTATGGATATGTTCCACCTCACTTATGCCATAAAGAAGAACCTTGAACCAACAAATACACCACAATTTATAGCACTCAAGAATTGCTTACGAATTTGAAAAAGGTAATATAGAGTGAAATCAACATAAAAAAAACGACAAAGGGATTGCATTAAACATATAAGGGTTTTTGTGATTTTTTTATTTTGTTTCTTTCTTTTTTCTTTTTTTTTTTGTTTTTTTTTTGTTTTTTTTTTTTTTAGAGAAAAGCTATTCAAAATATAAAACTAAAGCAATTAACAACTAGCCACATGCAGTATACAAACTAAGAGTTGACAAAACCTGCATTATTTTTATCATAGGCTACTCAAAATATGCACAAGGGCAAAGCTCAAGCTAATGCTAGAATTTTAAAATAAAAAGGTTTATAAAAATAAACATAAGAAAATTAAAAATTTTCAAATTTTTTAATATTTTATGATTTTGAGGCCAACTCACTTCCCCACACTTATTTTCAACATTGTCCCCAATGTTGTGAGATGAAAGAAAAGAAGATAAAGAAAGTCCTCCCTGATTCATGTTTTCTTTTGTGGAGTTCTCACCTGGCCCTGTAGACTTGAAATGACAAGAACTTGTTTTCTTATCAACGCCATTCAAAAGATTCTCCTTTTGGAGTTTATCAAACCCCAACTTATTTTTCTGTGCAGAACCCAACCCCTTTACTGCAAAACAATGGTTAGTTTTATTCGGCAAGTTCATAGGTTTCAAATTAGAAAACGCAACAGTTTCATCAACCACAGTCACGGCTGATTTGTCATTTTGAGCATCAAAAGGGATTGGGGGCACAAACGGCTTGGGAGGCACATAAGGATTATCAGATTTGTGCAATTGAAGCTCATCCTCATCAATAATAATAACATCAACATCATTATTCACTTTTTCAATCATTTCAATATTTTGCTTAGGAAAAGTATTTTCTATTAAATTGTTTTCAATGATTTTACCATTTACTAAAACAGGCATAGCCTCTTCAGGTTGGCTAGGAAACTTACCTGGCACATGCTCTTGCAAAGCTTTAGCACTTTGACCTGTTTGTACTTCCAATTTTCTCAAAGAAGCTTCACGTTGTTGGGACTGTTGCTCATTTTCTTCTTGCTGTTGCTCATTTTCTTCTTGTTGTTGCTCATTTTCTTCTTGCTGCCTCTGTAACCATTGCTCATGAATTTCTTGCTGCCTCTGGAACCATTGCTCATCAGCTTCTTGCTGCCTATTACAAGTCTGTATAAAAGCATTCAAGGAATCTTCGAAAGATGGTTTTTCTAGCTGGGGTTGATCAATTGGTTGAAAGTTATTTTGATTATTATCCCAATAAAAATTAGGATGATTTGGTTGAAATTCATTTTGATTATAATCCCAATAAAAATTAGGATCATTTTCCAAACCCGAACTATTATAAGAATTATAACACGGGTCATCAAAAAAATTAAAATGATTATCACAACCCGGATTATAAGAATTATAAATCGGGTCACACACAGGGCTGTGATTAAAATCATGCATTGAATTATCCAGTCCAAAATCACTATTATTTCTGCAAGTATTGAATGAATTATGCTGATTCAAACCTAACAGAGAACTCAAAATTTTCACATGTTTTGCTAACTCAGACACTTGAAATGCTAAACCCATATTGGGATTAAATTCATCCATGATTTTTCAAAAAGCAAAAACTTTTTTTTTTTTTTTGTTTTTCTAAAGCAAGGAAAAAAAAATTGAATTGAAAAATAAAAGGAAGAAAAAAAATTAGCAACAATAGAGGAAGGAACAGGGAAAAAAAACAAGCAATTATTAAGAAAGGAAAAAAAAACAAAAGGAATAAGGAAAACAAAAACAAATAAAAAGCAATTTCTTTTGGATTGAATAAAAAAAAATTATTTAAACAAAGAAATCAAATTGCACAATAAACAGCTCCCCGGCAACGGCGCCAAAAATTGATGGACAATTTTAAATAGTCCTCGCAAGTGCACGAATCACTGTAGTAATAATGTGCAGAATGCAAGGGTCGAACCCACAGGGAATTGATACGATGCAATTGAATAACTTAAAATATCAAACAATTAAAAGGTTTAACTCAACAATTTAAAGTACTAGAAACAAATGCCGAATATCAAGATTAAATCATATGCAAATAAAATTAAGCCAACACTAATAAAATAGCTTGGAGAAGTGCAATATTTAAACACTAAGCAGTACGAGAGATTATAGTATAGGAATTGCGTTTAACTAATAATTCACCACTAAAAATTGCATTAAGTACTGTAATCAAACATTAGGCATTAAAAATAAATGTAGGCAGCACACAGTAGAATTGTAACAGGAATTGCATAATGAATTGAATTGCTAACTAAGAATTATTGCCAACCCAATTTAAAACAAAAGGAAAAGCATAGAATGAATGATTGCTTAATAAGAATTGTTGCAGAATGAATGACATTAAGAATTGTTGTAACTCCAAAACAAAAGCAAGGAACAGAATATTGCTTAATCTTCTAGAAATTAAAGACGCCACCAACCAATTTCATAGCCAAGAAGAGCCGAACAGATTTTTTCCCGCACCAGATGAATTTTGCCGCCGAGCTGAACCGTGCCGACCGGAGGACCTGCTTCGCTCAACGCCAATGGAATATTAAACTGCTGTTCAGATCGCGTTGCCTGCCGAAATTAATTCGCTAACTACCTGAATGGATTAATAGTTGAAGCCAACGCCGAACACTAGGAACGGCCGCCGAATCAGAATTGATCCGAGTGAGTTGATGTCTTCCGTCTTCAATCGCCTCCTTTTAATACTACTCAGGCTCCAACCGTTACCACGGGTTTTAGCCCACAATTCGCTGCCCTAGAACCAAGAGATGCCATGGAGAATTCTTTTGCTAATTAATCGGTCAAACCTTCTCGAGTCACAGGCCTTCTGGTGTCTTCATGTGTTGCCGCTCAAAATTCTGCGTCTTTCTCTCTGTCGCAGATGTTGGCCAAAGAATTGAAGATGAACATTACTTATTAAGTGGGCTAGGTTTAGGTCTAAAGAACGGGCTACCCAAATAAGCATGCATTTGAAAGATGTAGTGGCTAAACACAATTTATTTAACAAAACTATTCTAATAATAATAAAATTACTAGAAACACTCAAACAATATTAATTATTAAAATAAATGAAAGTAAATGCATAATCAACTAAAATTGCAAATAAATAATAAAAAGTTTATTTAAAATAACAATAAAAATAGCGTTTATCAGCTATTGACTTGAAAACTTCAATCACTAGATATGTATGATAAGACCCTCAATTGCCACCATGATACCTCAAGCTATCCATCATGATTTACTGATTTATACTATTATATGTTCATTTTTAGTAAGTAATGATTTACTGATTTCTGAGCAACTTGGATAAAAAGATCACACACCTGTTTTTGAACTCCACTAAACTGTAAACTGCGTACATTATCCAAACTGAAATCGGTTAACATTCTCATACACATTTTTACAAGCATGTTGTGAGCAAGAATATCCAAATGCCCCTTTTTCAGAAATTAAAGGCACAAAACTCAAATTAATACCAATTCCAGGTTAAGAAACGCATTACCTGAGAAAAGAATAGGATTAGGAGCTCACCGGATTCTTGCTCGCCCAGTACGTCGCCGTCCCAGATCTGCTCGTCGAATTATGGTCGCAACCAGATCTCGCCGACCAGACGCTGCTAGTAGCCGGAGCTTGCTGCTGCTATGCGTTGTACGAAGGAGAGAGTGGACCGAAGATGGCGCAGGCGCTGTGTTGTGCTGCTGTACAAACACGAGAGAGAGGGTGAAGAGGGCGCTGTGTTACGTTGCTGCTGTAAAAGAAGGCGTCGGCCGAAGAGAGAAGACGGCGAACGGCGACCGGCGACCTTGAAGAGGGCGAAGACGTTGGCGCTGGAGGGATGTGGTGGCGTGCGGCGATGGTGTCGCAACTCACAAGGGCGATGGCTGAAATTGGAAGACGATGGAGGATGGTCTCTTATTTCTTCGATCTTAAGCCCTAAATTAAAAAATTAAAAAATAAAGAAAATAATAATAATGGGTAACAACACTGCGTCCGAAGTACCCTACCTCGGACGCAGATCGTGTTGGGCGCTTTACGATCTGCGTCCGAAGTAGGTATTTCGGACGCAGGTTGTCCAATATTTTAAAAAATATATATATAAAAAATTAAAATAGTGAATTTTTAATTACAAAAATGCCACCGCATGACTTTACGCGTCCGGTATTCTAACATCGGACGCAAATTGGCTTATTTTTATGCTCTTTTTTGTACTAGTGTTAGAGGCCAAAAACATGGAAATCCAAACCATCAATGATCATACAACACTAGGCAAAAGATCAAGATGAAATCCAACAAAATACATCAAGAAATAGGCCAAATAACAAGAAATTTCAGGATTTCCAACACCAAGAACATCATATATAGAATAGGTGAATAAAATAGATTTTGATGGACATAGTGGTTACCTTTGAAGCGTACATAATTCCAAAAGCATTTTAATCCAAAGCAACGTCAATCCTAAGCTCAAAGCTCGGTTCATAATCGTGAACCTGAAGGATTAATATAATTCTAACACCGTCACTAACTATTAATAACGATTCTAATATTCCTAGTCGGTCCACTATAATAATAACCTATAACCCATGCTCAAGGCTAATATAATATAACCATATGAATTGTACTAATCTAATCTTAAACGATGGTATTAAGCTTTAAGATTACTAACTACTAACAACCAAATATTATAACCACTAAGCCTTGCTTACATGTATAAAAGCCATAATTTAAAGCCTAAAGGAGGGAGTTACCTTAATATAAACACATTGATCCAAGCCAGGATTCAAACCCAGCCCACCCGCTTCACCCACGAGCACCACGCCACTACACCGCTTCGGTTCATTTGGTTATGTCCGCAACCACCAGACTATAGCCTTCGTATGCTCGCCAGCCTTCACAGGCGGATGGTACCAAACCGCCACCCTTCTCCATTATAGCCTTACGGAGGGGAAACTCCCGCTAGTTCCTACCGTCGCCGCCACTCCGTCGGAACAGGGAAGGAGACGCTGAGATGGCCATTCCACCTGCTCTGTCGGTCGTCGTTGTTGCGGTAGCTGCTTACCAACGGAGGGAGAGGATCGCCGACTTGTGACTCTGCTTGTTGCCCTGCTTCGCCGGACAAACGTGGTCGCCGTTCACCAGCACCATCGCCGCGCACCATGCACCGCCGAGGAGAGGCGGCTACTGCCGTTCTTCACCGCCGAGCTCCATTGTTGCTGCTGCAACGCCATGCTACCAAAAGCTATCACCATAGACGAGGAGGTTGACGACGCCGTTGCCGAGCGGAGAAGAGAAGCGGGGAAGGGAGACCCGCTACTGTCGACCGCTGCTGCTGCCGCTACTGTTCTGCCGTTAGAGACAAAAGCCACCGCCTTGCTGCTGCCATGGAGGTCGCCGGCCACGATCCATCGTCGCCGTCGAAGAAGAGGGAGAGAAGAGGTGAGGAGAGCTTCCCGTCGTCGCTGCCGATCGCCATGCTAAAAGCTCCGTCGTTCAGCACTGCTCTCTGTTCGTACCTCGTCGGGGGAGGTGGTGACGCCGGAAGGGGGCTGCTGCACAAAGGAGACGAGAGAGAGCGTAGGCAGAGAATGAAATGGAGGTCGACGTTCGACATTGCCGTTGGGGGAACTTGCTGCCGTTTTCGCGTAAGTGTGAAAGGAGACAGAGACGGAAATTGCTTGGCTTGGTGAGTGATGATCATGGTATTACTATTTAGGGTAGTTTCCTTTTTGGGTTTTGGGCTAGCTCATTTTAGGAAGGGCTTAACTAGGTTGGGCTAAAACATATTAGGAATAGGCTATCTTAGGAAGATTGGATCAATTAGAATGTTGGGTCAATTAAACACTTGGGTTTATATACTTAGGACTCAAGACTAATTATAGTTTGTAAGTAAAATATAAATTATAATTATGGGCTTATAGTAGAATCCTTAAGAAATATAATTCAAGGTGGGCTCAATGATAATGCACATGATATGGAATATATGTACATATATATATTTTAGTAGGAGTAATGGGCTATGGACCTTTATAACAATAAATTATATATATAAGTATATAGTCTCAAGCCCATAGCGAAATAATAATGCTTGTAATTATTTAAATGATTATTTAATAAGAAAATAACCCCTTATAATATTCAAAAGAGTAGTAGGAATTTTCGGGGTGTTACACTCTACCCCCCTTAAAAGGAGCTTCGTCCCCGAAGCTCAGAAAATGTTTTGGGGACAGAGAGTTACAACTAGTACGGTAGTACATATAGAAAAAAAAATACTTATATAGTATATATATATGCCCGGTTTTGAAAAACTTGACCCAACGGGAAGAGAAAGGAGAGGTTCAAGGTTCAAGGTCCAAGGGTAACGTAGGTTAAGAACAGAATCGAGGGTTATCGAGGCTACAACTTAGGAAATAGGATTGTCACCTTGCACAAGATATTCCCCAAGAAGCTAACGAGAATAACGTTTGAGAGGGTGGAAATGATTTTGTAATAGAAAAGGGATGTCAAGTTCTTTAAGGAAAAGAAATGAACTCGGCTTCGGGAGAAAAATAAGGACAAGGTTCGAAATGGGCAACGAATTTCTCAATCAAGGGAATATCAAGTTCTTACAATAAAGAGAGAAGGAACGAAAAGAACTTGGCTTCGAGAACAGATAAGCGCGAGATTGAAAACACAGGAGGAGTTTTCCAACGATAGGGTATTTAGCTTATTCGAGGAAAAGAAAGAAATTAGATTCCAAAAGGGATTAAGAATAAGGTTTCGAAAGACAGAAATGGTTTGTCAATGATAAGGTATTCAGCTCTTCCAGGTAAGGAAAAAGATTCAATTTGAAAGAAGATAAGAATGCGATTTGAAAACGCAGGACGAGTTTCTCAACGGTAGGATATTCAACTTACTCAATGAAAGAAAGGAATCAGGTTCCAAGAGGAGTTAAGAACGGGATTTTGAAAGACAGAGATGATTTGTCAATGACATGGTATTCAATTCTTTTAAGGGAAGAAAGAAGTTCAATTTCGAAAGTAGATCAAAATGAGGCTTAAAATAAACTGAAGGGATGTCTCAACGAAAGGATATATAATTTCTAAGGGAATGAGAGATGTTCGGTTTCAAGGAACGTTAGTAGTGAGGTTTAGAAAGATGGAAAGGATTCTTTACTGATGGGGTATGCACTTCCTTAAAGGAAGAGAGGGATTCAATTTCAAGCAAAGATGAGAAAGAGATTTAGAGCAGGTAGAAGGGAGGTTTCAATAAGAGGGCATCTAGAGTTTCAAGAGCAAAGGAATATTTAGTTTCCAAGAGGAGATAGGAATAATGATTAGAGTAGATAGAGGGATTTCTTAATGAAAGGATAATTGGGATTCCAGGGAACGGAGAAGAAGTCTGTTTTAAGAATGGTAAGGAGTTTCTCAATTCTAAGCGGTTTCCACGGCTTGACGATTTGGTTACGACACTCTGGCTGATTGGTGGATCTTGCCTTGCTACCCACGCAACATGAATCTGAGATTCGAATAAACTCCACTACGGTTCGCATAACCTTATCACTCCAAAAGAGGCTGAAGGCGATGGATCGCTGATGTCTGATTGGTGCAGAACGAAAGAATTCGGAGGAAGCTTTATGAAAAGATAGGTCCAACTAGGAAGGTGTCGCTTAGTCTTGAAGGGAGATTCGATCATGGTTACTAGTGATCTTTAGAAACTGAGTTTTAATTCCTTGTACTTGGAGGTTGCAATTCCTAACTTGTTCCTCCGTTGTCGCTTCAGGGATGGGCAGGACCATCTTACGGCTTGGGCATCCCAACTTCAAATTCTAATTCTTCATGTAATGTTAACTCCGAGCTTAACTTGCACGAGGTTCTTCATCACTAATCCCGAGAACTCATGTCTGGCGTGCTTTAACTCTTACCTCAGACGAAACGCGAGTATAGATAACTCTTCCTTAGAATACCCGAGAGTTAAGATAGCCTTTGGGTTCACTTCCGTTGGTCTTGATCCTTTGACGATTTGATCTTCTACTAGCTTGTCTCGCTATTCCTTAATTCTTTCTTGCCGTCGTTCCTTCGAGTGTTTACACGAGACTCCTCATAGCCTCTCTGACAATTCCTACTTGGCGTGTTTTAACTCTTTCTTGACGCGTCAGCACCCGCTATTGTCGTTCCCTCAAGGCCGAGGGTCTTCGAGTCTTCAGTCTTTGAGCTCCAGTTGCTTTCTTCATCTTGTGTCGAACTTCAGTTGTACGAACTTGTTCTTCAAGTCTTGAGGTTAACGAAGATCTTGCAAACGATGCTTCACGCGCGAAGACACCATTCCCGAAGAACGTAGGCCGTTGTCGTTGACTCCGAATCGCGTGTGTATTACTCTTCTTCGACGAGTCGCCCATCTTCAGATTGCTTAAATGCTCACGGTGCCATCCATCGTTCACATCAACTAACTACTTACTCCTAATCTAAAGCAGGCTCCTAGGCAATACTAAAACAAAGCAACTTAACTAAAAGCGATTAAGACTTACCCGAGAAGACGAGCCGCAAGCTGCAAACAACAAGGTTAACAAAGCACAAACAATATAAACAGATAAGCCGTGGCCTCACCGCGATTCCTAGAATTCACACATCCTAGGATTCTCAAAAACATCTTAATTCCTACTTAATCAAGTCCTAGAGTCTCAAAAGTTCAACCCTAGGATCTCTACTCAGACCTCAACACAGGCTCTGATACCAACTGTGACACCCCCAACCTCACACAGGCTGAGATAGATAAAACTTAACATAACAGCTGCCAATCTCAACCAACATTTCAAAACAAAGCGGAAGCGAATTTAAAACTTAAGGGCGTCATGCCACATCTAGGTATAAACACAGCCTAGATGCACAGGCTAACCATAAAAACGAACTAATCTGTCATAGATAAAAGATAGAATAAATCCTCAAGTCATAATTCTCCAAAAACCCAAGTACGAATCAAAAGTACTCAAATCACTAACAAGAGTAACATAATGTCTCAACGGCACACAGGCCCAACAATCATAGTCTAAACATCACAAACTAAGGCTATCATCCTCATATAGAAAAGCTCTAGCGCGCTCTCGCATAACTACTCCATACCTGGAAAACACACAAAGAACCATTAGCAAAAGAATGCTAAGCAACCACCATTCACACCCGCAAGGAGATATAGATATACATAAGCTTGTAAATAGGTTTACACACCCATATAGAATATAAACACCAACAAACCGTTCAACAGTTCAAAACCGATACTCAACAACAATAAGCTGAACGAATCAATAACCAAGACTCAATCAAACAAAACCAATATCCAACAACGAAAGAATAATACAAGAACGAACTAAACCGAGATACCAACTGAATACCCAATCCAAGGGAACCAACCAATCCTCAATCAAGAACAACAAAACAACAATCGAGTAACATAAAGGACTCACAACCCAACCAAAGAAGAATTCCAACTCCGAACCTCCAAAATCCCCGAAACCAGCCACCAACACCAAGTCAGTCCCATAGTCAGAAATCAAGAGTCAAATCCAGAAAACCGGTACGCAGGGGTAAAAACCCAATCACAGGGACCGTAGTCCAATCACAGGGACCGAAGTCCAATCACAGGGGTAATGAACCAATCACAGGGGCAAAAGCCCAATCACAGGGACCGAAGTCCAATCATAGGGGTAATCAACCCAATCATAGGGACCGAAGTCCAATCACAGGGGTAATGAACCCAAATATAGTCAATATAGTCAATAGTAGCACAGTTAGTTCATCCAACAAATCTCAACGATACCAACAAACCACCATCTCATACTCATACTCCAACACCATCCCAAAACAACCAACCAAAGTGTTCATCTCAACTATGAACACAAACCAACTCCCAGTTAATGATTTCCAAGAATTAATAGACCAAGAGTACAAGAATGGGAAACCAAAGACATGAATCAATCTCCAAATTATGATAGTAATTACCCAACAAAAGCATGGATAAATACTCCAAAACCATGGCAAAATACCCAACAAAACAATCCAACAACAATCAGAACAAAGGGCCAACAACAGACAACAACTGTAACACCCCGTAAATTCGTTTCAAGCCTTTCGATCGTTAATTAATTCTTCGGGCAATTTAATTAATTCTAATTGGGCTAATTCCTTCCATTTAATATATATATACTTGTGTATATAAATATTCATGAGCCTAATTTCATTAAGAGCCCAACTAATTGAATTATTCTTGTAAGGGATTTTTATTCACTTTGGACCCTTACCATATTTGCAATTAAATATTTCTACAAGCCCAATTTATTGATCTTATATCATATATGTCTATATATTGCTCCTAAGACACTTAATGGGCTTTCTTATTCTAATCCTTATATTTAATTCATAAGGGATGAACTCATTAGCCCAACTACTAGTCTTGAATATATATAATTAATTCTTATAGCCACCATATTACATACTTAAGCCCAATTCCAATTAAAGTCTTACAATCTAAATATTGTATGTATTCTTGGTATATGATTTGAAGACTAAAATTACCCTAAAAGATTACACTTCTCCTTCTCCCTTTCTCCTTGCCTTTCACGCCATTTCCCCTTCCAAATTCATCCAAAAATTCATCTTCATTTCCCTACAAGTTTTCAAGTAAAGGTTGCTCTTTTAAGCTTGGTTAGGAGTGGGTAAGTGCATATATCCTAGAATCCATCTTGCATTTTGAGTTTTTAGTAGTCTTTATGCTTGTTCTTATAAAGTTCTTTTGGGATTCTTTGGGAAAAGATGATCAAGGTGAAGGTGGGGCTTAGAGGACTATCTTGAGGCTTGATTGGTTGGAGAAAAGCTCTTTGAGGTAACCATCCATGTCCATCAAATCTATTTTATTCACCTATTCTATATATGATGTTCTTGGTGTTGGAAATCCTGAAATTTCTTGTTATTTGGCCTATTTCTTGGAGGTATTTTGTTGGATTTCATCTTGATCTTTTGCTTAGTGTTGTGTGATCATTGATGCTATGGATTTCCCTATTTTTGGCCTCTAAATTGATGCAATATTGGTGTATTTTGGTCTGATTATACTCTCTGGAAAGTGGATCATTCGTGTCTGTTGTTGGGTTCTGGAATCTGGGAGTGGGATGACCTTGCGGAGGACGCTAGCGGCACAATGTAACCCGCTGGTGCGATCCGCAAGGCCACGACGGTGGAGTGTGGCGGGCGAGTGTGTTCCGTGACGGAGGACCGCCTTCTCCTTGCGGAGGAGTGCGGCGGAGGTCGGTGGACCGTTGAAGTGTTCCGCATGAACACTGGGAAATTCGATTCCAGTGAACTAGTTTCTGTTGTTGTTGTTGTCTGTTGTTGGTCCCTTGTTCTGATTATTGTTGGGTTGTTTTGTTGGGCATTTTGCCATGGTTTTGGAGTATTTATCCATGCTTTTTGTTGGGTATTTACTATCATATTTTGGAGATTGATTCATGTCTTTGGTTTCCCATTCTTGTACTCTTGAGCTATTAATTCTTAGAATTCATTAACTGGGAGTTGGTTTGTGTTCATAGTTGAGATGAACACTTTGGTTAGTTGTGGGGTATGGTGATTGGAGTATGAGTATGTGGTGTTGGCTTGTTGGTATCGTTGAGACTTGTTGAATGAACTAACTGTGCTCTATTGATTATATTTGGGTTCATTACCCCTGTGATTGGACTCCGGTCCCTGTGATTGGGTTGATTACCCCTGTGATTGGACTTCGGTCCCTGTGATTGGGCTTTTGCCCCTGTGATTGGGTTCATTACCCCTGTGATTGGACTCCGGTCCCTGTGATTGGACTTCGGTCCCTGTGATTGGACTACGGTCCCTGTGATTGGGTTTTTACCCCTGCGTACCGGTTTTCCGGGTTTGACTCTCGTTTTGTGATTATGAGATTGGTTTGGTTTGGTGGCTGGTTTTGGGAGTTTGGAGGGTTGGAGTTGGGATTCTTCTTTGGTTGATTTGTGAGTCCTCTATGTTGTTCGGTTGTTACCCTATTGATCTCGTTGAGTTTGGTTGGTTCCTTTGGATGAGTATTCAGTTGGTATCTCGGTGATTGGTTCGTTCTTGTGCTATGCTCTTGTTATTGGATTTTGGCTTTGTGAATTGAGTCTTGGTTATTGATTCATTCAGCTTATTGTTGTTGAGTATCGGCTTTAAACTGTTGAGCAGTTTGTTGGTGTTTATATTCTATAGGGGTGTGTAAACCTATTTACAACTTATGTATATCTATACTTCCTTGCGGGTGTGAATGGTGGTTGCTTAGCATTCTTTTGCTAATGGTTCTTTGTGTGTTTTCCAGGTATGGAGTAGTCATTCGTGAGCGCGCTAGAGCTTTCTCTATATGAGGATGATAGTCCTAGATTATGATTGTTTAGACTTGGTTTTATTGGGCCTGTGTGCCGTTGAGACATTATGGTACTTTTGTTAGAGATTTGAGTACTTATGACTATGGATTGTCTTTGAGGATTATTATTTCAGTTTCTATAATGTGACAGCTTAGTTTATTCTTGTGTTTAGCCTGTGCATCTAGGCTGTGATTATACCTAGATGTGGCATGACGCCCTTAAGTTTTAATTCGCTTCCGCTATGTTTGGTTTGTTGGTTGAGATTGGCAGCTTTTATGTTAAGTTTTAGCTATCTCAGCCCGTGTGAGGTTGGGGTGTCACAACAACAACAGAAAGCAGTCCACTGGAAATCGAAATTCCCAGTGTTCATGCGGAACACCTCAACGGTCCACTGACCTCCGCCGCTCCCCTCCGCAAGGAGGAGGCGGTCCTCCTCAACGGAACCCACTCAACCGCTCCACACCACCGCCGTGGCCTTGCGGAACACTCCAGCGGGTTACATTGTGCCGCTGGGGTCCTCCGCAAGGTCAAACCAATCCCCAGATTTCCAGAAGCAAAGCAGACACGAAATGTTCCAATTCCAGAGAGTAATTTCAGACCAAAATACACCAATATTACATCAAATTACACTAGTACAGAAACAGGCATCTGCGTCCGGAGTTTTGGACTATCTGCGTCCGGAGTACTCCGGACGCATATGCCGGAGACGCAATTGCCATGGACTATCTGCGTCCGGAGTTGCCCCGGACGCAGATAACTACTAGCTGCGTCCGGAACTGCCCAATTCCGGACGCAGATGATTTTTTTTATTTTTTTTTAATGGACTATCTGCGTCTGTTTCTGAGAAGCACCAGACGCAGATAGTATATTTTTAAAGAAAAAAATATACTATCTGCGTCCGGAACTGCCCTGCTCCGGACGCAGATAGTCATTTTTATTTTTAAAAAAAAATAATTTTTTCCTGTACATTCCAGCAACCTCAACACTGTCAACACATTAAATGAACACCTAAAAATTCACAAAAATCTCAACCAATAATTCAAAAATCATACAAAATATCAAAGTAAATATTAGCCAATCTCAAAATTCCACTTAGGATAAAATACTTACTTTCATTAGTAAATATATCCTAAAATCATAAGGACATACTAGTGCACACAAATTTTCACATTTAATTATAACACAAGTAAATGCCAAAAAAATTGAAAACCAATGCAAAAAAGATTCACGGCCAGGAAAAGGCTAATCATACAACAATAATACTACAAGGAAGTTAATAGATTAAAACCTAAGTCCAATAATAATAAAATCATTACAAATAAAGACATACTGATTGAATAGATGTCAGCTTCCTTCCCATAGAAACCTGCATAGGAGAAATTAAATATAATGCGTTAAGAGAGATTTCAAAAATGCACAAAACCTCAATGAATAATTAAAAAATCATTCAAAAAATCAAATAAATAAATATCTAAAGAAAAAAAATCACAGATTCACATAGTATGAAGTACTCATCATCTTTGAAGCTCTTAGCCTTTCGTTTAGATCCAGAAACTGCCATATAAAACTGACGAGACTGCAGAAGTCGCTAAAAATTATAAGTCAAGGCAAACTGATTTGTTTATTCACTTTTCTCTCTCATTGAAGATAAATAATTAATGAGTGAGATAATCTGGAAAAAATTCAAGAGGATGGGAACTTACTTTATCATCAAACATAGAGAACAATGCCATGGAACTAGTCACCAATTCCATGGAATTGACATTCCGCAACCAGAGCAGCAAGACTTCAGCAATTGCTTTCGATGATCTCCAACCAGAAAAATTCCACATATCTATCCCCATCTCTGTTACTAGATGGTTTATGTCAAACAAGTAGGCATTGTTGGGTTGTGGCAGGTCATCATCCCCCTTGCATCGATAGGTTAAATGGCTAGAATATAACTTTTCAATCGACACATCTATAAATTAGCTTATTAGCCCAGCCAAACTAGGTTGTCTTATCCAGCAAGAACTTTAATTAATTAGTGTTTAAAATGAAGGAGAAAGAACTTACTTGCATGGTTTCATTCAATGCCACCAATGCTTGCACTTGAACTTTTATGGTTGGTGCCTATGAGAAGCACCATTAAACTGACAAGGAGTACAAAGAAACAAGGAGTTAAAAAAGCATCAGGAGACTCACCAATAGGTATTACCTTCACAAATGAAAATGCATCCAGAAAGTAATAGATGCTACAGCTCTAATGACTTTTTTTAGACAGAAAAAAGGAGTGGTGTTCATGCATTTCTTAAATTACATACACTACTAACTTATATCTAACAGAAATGAAACCAGCTTCAACAAATGCATTATGCTCAATCAACAGAAAAAAGGAGTGGTGGTCCATTCTGTACTAGTGCAAGCAGCTCAACTTTGATTCCATTATGCTCAATCTTCTTTCCTGATATTGGTTCTATTGATATCTGTGACAACATTTTAAATTAGTGTTGCAAAATGTTTAATCCATCAGAAACAAAATGATAAAGAGATTGTAGAATACCTTCCCAGTAATGCTTTCTTGACTTTGAAAAAGTGGGACCGTTACTGTTCTGCCATTTTCCTTTTCAGTGGGACCTAAGGATGTATGCAAATGATGGAAAGAAAAACTTAGAAGCGTACCACAAGTCCACAACCAATGTAGTACTGTCAACTAACAAAAGATAGAAAGATGATTTTTAGGTATATATAAATTGGAACAATGAGTTTTCAAATTCTATAGTGATTAAAACTTAATTCTTTTAAGATGCTTGGAATTTAGCAATTGGTAAACAAAACATATCTACTCTAGAACGAATTACTGAAATATCCTACACAGTTAGAGAACATAAAAGAAGTCTCAAAATCTAATCTTAAAATCTTCCATCAGCATAAGGAATTTATTACAGCCTATCATTCTAATTGTCTTAGAGGAGATATTCCTGGTTATTAAAGGCAAGTTATATTTAAGAGAATAAAAAATATGATCAAAATGCT
>CP025656.1:7637732-7699817 GCA_003576665.1 Ipomoea trifida
TATATATATATATATATATAATCATGTGAAATAATTGATTTAGGTGAGAAATAGGATAAAATTATATCCGTAGATTGAGTTCAGATCAAGGGTCCAAATTGAAAATTTTTTTTTTTAAATGCTGTGGCATTATTGTAATTTTGTGCAGGTTAATTTTTTTTTTTCCAGTGCACATTCTTCATTCTTCCAATGCACATTGTTATCTCATACAGTGTACATTGTTCATTCTTCCAGTGCACATTGTTATATCATACAGTGTACATTGTTATGTCATATAGTGCAAATTGTTCCTTCTTCCAGAGCACATTGTTGTGCCTTACAGTGCACATTGTTGTGCCTTCCAGAGTATATTTTTTTTTAAATTGTAGATGACAAACTTTTTTTTTAAAGATTAACTAATCTTGATCACTAATTCCTAATATGAGTTGAATATTTTTTGTTTGTTTATTATTTATGGTTGTTTATGATTTGTGTTGGAGATCCTATATATTAAATTTAATTTTGTAAATAATTGCTTAACATCTTTGTGCCTCCCGTGCACATTGTTGTGGATCGCATTTGGCGAATTTTATTTTATTCTTTAAAGATGAACTTGATGAATGACTGAGATGCAACCGCACGTTTCACATGCGGCTTCTTTTTCACTTGAACCCATCCCTATATATATGTGTGTGTGTGGAGATTAACAAGAACAAGAAACAATAATAATGATAGAAAAGTACTAAAGAAGACAAAATTTACATGGTTCGACAATGTGCCTATGTCCACGAGAGTGAAAATATTCTTTTATAGTGATGGTGATAGTGGTGATCCAATACAGTATAGGACACTCATATTCCTAATTCCTATATGAGACAAACTCAACACGCACTATATATATATATTAGAATTATAATCAAATGAGACAAGCTATTTAGGTGAGAAATGCGAACTAGTACGTGAGTGCACACAGTTTACTACGCGGATGCACACAACACGAAGTGTGTGCACTTAGCCTACATGAGTGCGCACAGTTTAGGGTGTGTGCATTCGTGAAGTAGACTATGTGCACTCACGTTGTTCGCATTTCTCACCTAAATAGCTTGTCTCATATGAAGTCAACCCTCTATATATATATATATATATATATATATATATATATATATATATATATATATACTTTTCTGAAAATTTGTAATTTGTAGTCCAAGCTTAATAAGAGTAATAAGACTCAATGAATGTGTGTTATAAGCGTGTCACTACATTTTTTTTAGGTGATGAGGAAACCCCGAGCTAATACCTGAAGGGAGAATGACCATCAGGTCAACTTGTTTGGTTTGGGACTGCTACTCTTATCAATTCACACTAATTAATTTTTTATTGAATTTTTCATTTTCAAATTCCAACTAAAAATAATTAATATAGTTACACAACAATCTCATATTTATAATAAGGTTTATATTTTATTTTTCATTATTTATTTTCATAAAAAATATTTTATTTTCTAAAGATTTATTAAAATTTTATTTACAAATTTAATAAAAATTACTAAAGATGAGCTTACATATATATTCTTTATATATTTTGTTCCACATCACGTTTGAAACAAAGAATAGCCTTAAGTGACTTAAGCTATCGGGCCTGTCCACTAAATTTTTGGCTCGCCCGTCCACATAATTGCGCTTATTGAGCTAATTTTTTACTGGCCCTAACCCTAACATCTTTTGTACTTATTAGGTCAGCCTATTAGTTTTGGATTAAGATTGACAACCCTACCAAGGTCGTGCACTTGGTAATCTTCGATGAAGGACCACAAGGATGTAAACCAACTTGGGTTGTCCATAATTGACCGGCTCAAATCAAGAAGGCCAATATGTTGCTCCCGTGGAAGTCGAATTCGTAAGATTGTAATTACCAAGGCAATAGTACAATATGTCACTAGTTTTTAGTACTAAAAGTCCGTTTAGAAACACAAAAAATTATTTTCTAGAAAATGGTTTCCAGAAAATGTCTTCTAAGTAATAAATTATGAATACATTTTATGCCAAAATTGATCATTTTTCCTTTAACCAAAATGCGTATTTTTCTTTCAATTCAATTTCTATAAATAGCCCAACATTGAAAAATTAAAAAAACTACTTCTGAAAGTTAATTTCTGAGTTTCCAAATGAACCCTAAATGAAGTGGTATTTTAATTTCGATATATATATATATGACAATCATATCATTGATGAATCCTGCTCGATGGTTTAGACCAACCCTCATTTTTACCATCAACCCTAATTTTTTATAGGAAGGCCAGGGGTTGTTCTCATAAGGGATGACTCTTATGAGAAAAACCTTCTATATGAGAAGTATGAAAAAATACTAGTTATCGATCTAATAGATCTAATGGTTAAAAATAAAAGAAAATAAGAAAAACAAGAGGCGACATTTTTGTAATTATGATTGTTCATTTTGAAACGCTTCAAAGTACATTTGCTGGTAATGGAGAGTGCATTTGAAAATGTCAATATATTGTTTCTAGAATGCACTGTCAAACATTTTTAAATGCACAACTGTAATTACGAAAATGACACTCCGTTATTTTTTTTATTTTCAATGTTAGATATACAAAATCAATAACTATGATTTGTCTAAACTTTCATCTATATGGTTCTTCTTATTTGATCATAATATCCCTCTCCATCTCACACACATTTTTCTCACATTTTGTTTCGTAACTTTTTAATTTTTAAAATTTTTTATTTCCATGTTACATAGGTGGCATGTAATAACAAAATTAATTAATTACTCGGTTACTCCCGTATATGTTGCCAAAGGAAACGACAAAAGTAGGTTGAGATCAACCTCAAACGTACAGTTCATTAAGTATGTACTGTAATATCTTGACGTGTGAAGGCTGAAATGCGAAAACTTTACTATTTGGAAGTTACCTATTTACACCATGTGAGGATTGCATAGAAACCAAATAGGTTTACATTTCTCGTGTGCTTGCATGATATTCACCTCTTATTTTGTTAGGACCTTAGTCAAGGATCTCTCAAAGTAAGAGTGTGTACCTCTCAACCTTAGAAAGATAACTGCAAGCGAAGCCCAGAAATGGACTAATCTTGGTGAGGCATGGGAAAAAAGGTAAGCCTTGGTGAGGAGAAGTGAGAACCCATTATCCCTATTAAAAGGCAAGAGGGGTTGATATGAAGAAGAAAAAAAGGCTAAAAGTGTAACACCCCAGTTTTCAAATCCTACATTTATTACAAAATCCGTAATAAAACGCTGCGGAAGCTTACATCTACTCAACAGAAAACTGGGTGCTACCGCCACACCTAGAGTGAATTCTATCACCTCTTTGACAAACTCCACTCTAAGTGCACAGGCTAAACTTACAACATCGACATCCACTTCCATCCTGTTCAGAACTCATCGGCTACTGGAGTCCCCACTAATCTGCAACTGATAAGAACACATTGAAGTGTAGTTAGCACGACGGCTAAGTAAGGCAATCCATTTGTCACTTCCATCAGGTAAAAGGTTTGAGCCAATTTGTAACACCCCAGTTTTCAAATCCTACATTTATTACAAAATCCGTAATAAAACGCTGCGGAAGCTTACATCTACTCAACAGAAAACTGGGTGCTACCGCCACACCTAGAGTGAATTCTATCACCTCTTTGACGTAGAGACTTGGCGAATATTATAGAAAAACTCCCTGCGCCTGACTGAGTGACGCGGAGACACTACGCCTGACGATGTGACGTAGAGACTTGACGAATAGATTTCGCTTTATATATGAATAAAACCTGCGCCTGACTGGGTGACGCAGAAACGCCCTACGCCTGACGAAGTGACGTAGAGACTTGGCTAATATTGCCATATATATATTGAAGGAGACCATCGGTCAATAGCCCGAGGTGATATAAATGTCAAGGTCCTCTTTAACTTCTTGAAACTAAGGTTTGAAAACATTTTCCTTCCTTTCTCATCTCTTTGAGTCAAAACCATTTTTGGACATAATCAAGTCCTCATTTTGAAATCATCTACCATTCTCAACTTGATCCCCAAGTCACCACTCTCAAAACATTTTCTCAAAATATTTTCCATCCTCACACTACACCTATGTATATAAGCATACCACATAACATTTTCCATATATTTATGCATAGTCACTTAAGGTACACATACCAAATATATATATACATACTACAACACTTTATTTAATTATACATACATACTCATATATGTACATATATATATATAATATAAACACACACACAACACATGTGTATACATATACATAATACACATACATAACATATATACACAATTATACCATACATGTATACATTACATACACCTACATATATACATATATACTATACGTATATACATACTAAGTATATATACGTAATCTGTATAAATATATATATATATATACTACACGCACATACATAATATATATATATAATGCGTATATAGATACATAAACACATACCATATACTATCCACAAAATGTGACATTTTACCATGTATAACATATACAAATATATATATATATATATATTGACATATACTATATTCACAATATAGGTAATTGACATACTAACAACATAACATAGCATATTTCATAGTATAGATAATTTCACAAACTAGTACCATAACATGACATATACATATGTGTATCATGTAGAACATAGTCATTTCTAGCATATATATAAACATAAACATAGTGATTCCACATAAAACTCCATAATCACCAATCAATTACACCAATTACCTAATTTCAAGTGACTTCAACCCACTTAAGGAATTTCCTTACCTCAAATAGCTACTAAAATCCTTAGAAGAGTCTTTGAGTGATTTCCCCCAAATTCTTCTTGAAACCCTAGGCTAGAATCCAACACCATAACAACACAATTTAGGAAATCTAACCTTAGATTATGAATCTAGAGAGGAATATAAGACTATCTACCGAATAAAATCGAAAACTTACCGAATAAGAGTGGAAGCTTAGAAGGAATTGGCTATGGAAGCTTTGGAGGAAAAATGGTGGAAGATCACTCCTCTCTCTCTCTTTGTATTTTCGGCCAACACACAAAAATGGGGAAGAAAATGGGTTTTTATGGTCTTGGTCAAATGGTTGACTAGTCCAAGTCTTATGGATAAGATCTAAAATAATATGGAATAAAATAATCCAAAATATCTTAACTTAGACTGCTTGGGACTAATTCAGATAAATTCTCGGTGGAAACTAATTTAATTCTCATAATTTTCGAACCCAAAAATTAATTCCAGTCTAAAACTCCAAATTGGGCTAGGTTCGGTATCCTGCGAAATTTCGCGATGTACGATCACAAATAAATTTTGACTGCTATGGGCTAATCTAATAAAATAGGAAATTCCAGAATAATAGTAGGGCGTCTAAAAATCCGTTTCTTAGGTCAAACGGGTTCGAATACTAGTTCCTAAAATTATTACGGTTCGTGACCGGTACGTAGATCGCAGCTTAATAACAACTATATTTCCTTATAAAAATTCTTTTGACGCTTCGGTCACTCATCTCAGGTATGTCTTAACTTAAGGACATATTTCTCGAACCTCAAACTTATCGGAAAAGACGAGGTGTTACAAAAAGAATGGCCGCTCCTAAAGGTAAGAAATGTGGTGATGAGCCGTTTTGCTAAGATTTAGGGCCACCATTACACCGTCTTTGGAAAAGCGTACAGCTCTATGTAAAGTCGGTTGTCCCAATGGCATTATCCTAGGAGATGAGAAAATAAGAGAGGAGGTGAGCCACCCTGCTAGGATTCGGGCACCCATTACATCGATCTTTAAAAAAACATGGAACTCCATGTGAAGTCGGGTTGCCCGATGACATTATCCTAGGGGATTGAGAAGAAATGAGAGTACGCCTAAGCCATTGGCTGGGAGAGGCACATGTCGTACCCTCACTTTACGTTTATGCTTTGAAAGCATTGCACTTAATTAACTCCAATTTGTTATCATTTGAGAATGACATCCGGGAGAATCTTCCTTCTCCACCCATACTTTCTATCCACCGCTAACTACACCTTGTTAGCTTGCCAAGACGGTCCATTTAGGAATGTTGGGGTGGGTTTTTTTCTTGTAAGAGGGCTAAGTGTGCGTATGACAGCGTGGTATGGAGCACAATCCGGAAAAATAAGCGGTGGAGAAGAGCAGTTGGACTGGGCCGAAGGAGCGTTGACCAGTAACCTAGACGCCATATCTTGGTTTACCCGAGTGTGACGGATCACCCAAGTGAGTGGCGGGCTGTTTGGTGGAAGAGAAAACTGCTCAAGTACACCGCTCGAGCGGACCTCGGACAGGGAGCTTAGGCGGACCGCTAAGACGGGCTACTCGGGCAGACCTCTCGAACGGACTGCCTAGATGGACCACTCAGGTGGATTGCCCGGATAGATGACTCAGTCAATTAGCGATGAATTTAGCAATGGTCATAACTTGGGCAACAACGTGGTGCGCAAAGAAATATTTTGCAAGAGCGTGACACGTAGTGGGACATGCGTACGGTAGAATAGGGCAAAGAGTTGTGGTCTGCTCCTGTCCACGACCTATGACCTTAGTACGTAGTAGTAGGTATAAACGAACCGTGTACTGTGCTAACCGAACCGGAACCTTATTGGTTCCGGTTAAGGTTCTAGAAATTTTTGAACCGGATAAAACATTAAAAAAAAATAAAAAAAGATGCAGGCAGTCGGGGCGTGTGGCTAACCTACTGCCAATAGGTACTAGGCATGGTTTCTAGTGCCTTCCTTTGCACCATGGTTCCAGAAGACCAGAACAATGGGAATTATTTCTTTTTATAAAATTTGAACTTTCATGTTTCAAAACCCAAACTGCCACTTTGGCAGTTTGGTTGGCACGCCAATAGGCCTAGGCCACTTGGCCTTGAGCAAATCAGAAACAATAAACCAAAACAAAACATTTTATTAAAAAAAAAAAGAAAAAAAAAAGAAAACTACGGTAACCGGCGGTTCTAATCGGAACCGCGGCCGGTTTGGCCATTTGAGAAACCAGAGCCGACGGTTTTGAATCGGAATCGAACTGGAACCGGAACCTTGGTCATACCTAAGTAGTAGTATAAAAGGGGGAAGGGTCTCCGTTCAAGGCATCATCATCATCAGCAATCCTTAGTCAACCGCGTTGTATGTTGTCTCTACGATCTGCTAGCTAACAGTGATAGTCCACCCCTGTGATTAGGATTAGTAGTTGGGCCCCTTGAGCCAAATTCATTTCCTTTAATTATCTAATACCTTTTCAACCTGCTTATATTATTTCAAGGGCCTTGTGCTCTATTAATTCGATACACTTTTTGTACTCATTACCCGATTGTTGTCCATTAGGATTCATCAATGATGGAGAATTTTTGTAAAAAAGAATATAAGGTCAATTTTATAATTATTGTAAATTTTCAAGTTTTTAATATTTATAAAATGAATCACATCCCTTTTCCCTTTTATTTTTCAGCGAGTCTCAATCGTTGATCTATTCAAATGGATGGATCAGATCAATCTTCACTTAGCTTTTTACTTGGAAGCCTTTTTCTCACTTGAACTCTGTGTGTGTGTGTGTAAAATTATATATATATATATATATATATATATATATATATATATATATATATATATATATATATACACACATATATATATATAGGGTTGCACTCTCGTGCGAACTCTCGCCCAGGTAGGAAATGAGAACGCTCCACAGTCGTCCACGTGTCCAGATCAACGAATCAGATGCAATTTTAAAAAAATGACGCGGTGGCAGTTTCGCTTACAATTGCACCTAGTTTCACTTAAAAGTGCACCTAGTTTCACTTACAAGTGCACCTATTTTCGCACCTATTTTTACTTACAAGTGCAAGTAATTTACCTTATTAATATTCATGCACCTATTTTCGCAAATACTTTCACTTACAAATGCAAGTAATTTACCTTGTTAATATTCATGCATCTGGGTGCAACCTAGGTGCACCTAGTTATAACATAGGTTGCACCTAGTTATAACATTAGGTGCACTTAGTATTGATGCTCACTGTACAATTCACTTGCACCAGTAATACAATTTACAAGCATCTACAATACATTTTACTTGCACTTGTACAAGTAATTTACTGTGTTAACATTCATGCACCTGGTTGCAACCTATGTGCACCTAGTTATAGCGATAGGTGCATCTAGTTATAACATTAGGTGCACTTGGTATTGATGCTCATTGTACAATTTACTTGCACTTGTAATACATTTTACTTGCACGTGTGCACCTATATATTTTCACTTACAGGTGCAAGTAATTTTCGTTGTTAACATTTATGCACCTGGGTGCACCTATGTGCACCTAGTTATAACATTACGTGCACCTAGTTATAACGTTATGTGCAACTACATTCCGAACACATGACGCGCTGTGATTTGTCCGCAGTTCTCTCTTGGACGGCCAGTACGCACCTGAACGCGATCCTATATATAGGGTCACGCTCTAATGCAAACGATCACATAGGAGAGAAATAAGAAACATTTACAACTGTTACGTGTCCAGATCAACAAATCATATGTAATTTTTAAAAACGACGCAGTGGTATTTTCATAAATGACTCGAACTTTGGTGCAAGTAAATGTGTTATATCTAGTGTACCTTTGCAACTAAAAAGTGCAAGTAAAATCACTTACAAGTGCAAGTAATTTACATTGCTAACATTCGTGCACCTAGGTGCAACTAATTATAACATCAAAGTGCAACTGGTTATAACATTAGGTGCACTTTATATTGATATGCTCAGTATACATTTTACTTATTATACCTGTAATATATTTTATATGCACTTAGGTGCACTATATGAAATTGCTATTTGCACTTGTATGTACGTAATACATTTTACTTGCACTTTGATGTTCAATTATTTACGAAAATTAATGCTACCGTGTTTTTTAAAAAATAGTGTTTCTTATCCATTTGATCTGAACACGTGGACGGATGTCATGCGTTCTAAGTTCTCTCATAGGCTGCCCGTTCTTATCTGAACGGAGTCATATATATATATATAAATTGTGAACATTCACTCTGTAAATGGACATGGATCCATGGTATAATTATTGATTCTGGATGCCCTTATGATTCACCTTTTAACTTATTGGGTAACGAAACGAACCAAATTGAAGAGTTAAGCAATATTATATTGCACGTATGGTTCTCCTACTTGTAACTCGAAATGGTTGAAAATGAACAAAAGAGCTATCAAGCATTCAGACAAAAGTAACAAAGTGACAAAACCCCTACTTCGACCAAAGATCAGAGCATCCACAAAGCCAACTAGACGGTTAAATATAAATAAATGGTTGATTATATTGTTTACATTAGAAGCAACCTATTCAGTTTGCTAACCATATATTCTTGGTCGGAGCGGAACATTTTAAGTACTACTACGTACAAACGTTAACAAAATGCAGTATATTGATCTCAGATATCTTGTGTTACTCCTAATAAACCTATCCAAATCCATGTTCACCCCCTCTTCTGAGCTTGATATAGACCTTTGGCATCCATCTCCTCCCAAGTTCGTTCTTCTTATTCTGCTTGCGTTAACATTCGCGGTCGCCTCGGTTAATGTTCCTCTGAATTGTCCGATCAACCGGGCGATGCATATACGCATCGATGTCGGGAGTTTTTCGACCTCCCTAGGTTTTCTGTTCCTGGGTTCACTTGGGCTACCACAGACGACGTTTTGGTACGTTTATATAGTTGTGGTTTTGGGTTCTTTTTGCTCTTCCTGGCTCTTCGATGTGTTTTGCAGTTTCCTAGAGTGGGTGCGTGCCATATTTTCTGAAATTCCCAGCTTCAAAATTGTTGTCAGTGTAAGATTTGATGGAAGGATTGAGTTGGAACACCAGGTTGAAGATCATGTAGCTCGTCATCAGTTCTGGCATCCTAGCGTGTAGGAAAATTTTAGTAGGGTTTGTTGGCAAATTATTGGATGGACCATGGTCCACACAGCAGTGTGAACCAAAAATAAAAAAGTACATTATTTTTATACTGAATGTACATTATTTTTGTACTGTAGGTACATTATTTGACAGTATATATCAAATAATGTACCTTCAGTACAAAAATAATGTACTATAAAATAATGTACCTACCATACAAAAATAATGTACTTTTTATTTTTGGTCCACAGAGCTGTGTGGACCATGGTCCATGCAATAATGATTGTTAGGTGAGTGGATGGGAATCATTTTCTATTTATAAATCATGTGATAGAGATTCATGAATCCTTGTCACATAATAATTTATAAGTAGAATTATATATACTTGTCGATCAACTAAAATATCATAAAACATTAAAATCATCTGTGGCCCATGTAGTCGGTATAAAAACAAAAAACACATAAATTTTGAATGTTTTTGTATAATTGAGGTAAGTTAGTTCAAAACTTCAATTATGGCATCGATGTTATTTTATTTCATTTTTAATTATTTTTATTGACACTTCCTAGAAGCCCGAACTTGACATCTGTCCTTTTTCTCATGTAATAGTAGGGGTTTTCCATTACATATATGTACAAATATTATCGAGTAATATATTTTTGTACATCCTCGTATCTAATATCTATTTAATTATAGGTATTCTGCATCTCCTTTTTCTTTTACTTTTTTTTTTTTTTTTGTTGTAGAAATTTTTATTCTAAAATAAATTCCTCAAAATAGGAAAATTCAATATGTGTGTAAATATGACACTTTATGGTATTGGTAGTTGTTAAATTGAATAAATGAAGAAAGAAATTATTATTATTAAACTAGTTAGCACTACCCGCTAAGTCGCAGGAGACCGTAGCTACGCTATAAGAACACCTTATGATACAGTACACAAATCAAGACTTAATTTCATTGCAAAAAAATAACTCAAGAGTAAAGATTTGACCTCAATTTAAATACCACTCAACAATATAATCTCTTGTAATAAAGTTGATAAGTGCATATGCGATGGTATTATATTCACACTATAAATATAATTGTAAATGTCATACACTACACCAAATAGGTCATTTAGCGGTAGTTAATATGTTAATTAGCGATAGTTTTAAATAGTCACTATTGTGTTTCACGGGGTTATTAATTAGATCGTGATGAGTAAATTGTGTGTTGCGAACAATTTAGCGACGATTTTATACAACCATGGAAATTTGTGTTCATCACTTATTTAGCAGCGATTCTAAAACAACCTCTAAATATATGTTATTTATTTAATAAAATTATAACATTTATACTCATTTAACGACGACAATATATAACTACGGCTAAATATGTGTTGCTAAGTAACTAGTTTGTTGTAGTGATATGCGGCTGAGTTGCTTTATTTGTTGATCTAGTATGTTTTTTTCTTTTTCTTTTTTTTTTCAAGTAAAATCCCAATAAATTGTTTCGTAGTGCAAATAAAAAATTTAATATTTCATAATCCAGAACGTTGTTCGGAAAAAATTCCGTCATAGATATGACAAAAAAGGGAAGTGAAGAAATGAAAAACTCGATCCACATATGACATATATACATTCGATCGGTCATCTAAATATTTTATAAATCAGGGGTTAAAGTTTTCAAAAAAAATAAATCAGGGGTTAAATTTATATAAAAAAGATGATATATTGAAAAATTAAAATTAAAATTAAAATTTAATAATATTAAGAAAAATGATAATATCAAATAACATGAAATAAGATTGAAAATTTTTTAACAATGAAATGAAATTGCTTTAACACATGAATGTGTCATATCACTAACAGTAAGATTAATACTATGACAAGTACATGTCATATGTAAATCTTGTTTTATGAGAATAGTACGTATATACTAAAATATTTTATTTCTCCATATTCATTTGCACCTATGGTCATGAAAATTTCAAGATTTTATGAGTATTCAATATTTATGGTAGAAAAAATTGAAGTTAATTTGCACTATTTGTACTCATTACTCCCTCGATCTGTCCTACTTACTATTCATTAGTTAAATCAACACTTTTTTCTTTGTTTATTTTCTTTAGTATTTTCTACCCATTTTTAAATTTGATTTTTTTGTGTTTAATACTCCGTAGTACCTTTACATACAGGGCGTTTGGTTGGAGCGGATTTAAATTCTATTCCCACCTAATTCCAAATGCAACAAAATTCTTTCGTTTGGTTGGGGGATCTCGGAATTGCAATTCCGTAGAATTGCAATTCCCTCATTTTAATGGAATTAGAATCGCATGCCCCCTTTGGAATTTTAATTCCATGGATTTAGGAATAAAAAAGATACTCCTGAGACAAAATTACCCCTCTTTTTTAACCTAAAATTGATGCCTAACTTTCTCTTTTAGCTAATACCGTGTATTATCTTCGACTACTATCAACAAGAAGCCATTCCTGAGCAAGCAATAATCATTTTAGGTCAACTCCTGAGACAAAATTACCCCTCTTTGAATTTAATATGTTATATTTTTTGTGCACTTGTCATTTAATAATAATAATAATAATAATAATAATAATAATAATAATAATAATAATAATAATAATAATAATAATAATAATAATAACAATAATAATAATAATAATAACAACAACAACAACATGGAATAAAGTTAAAATTGGCCACTGAACGTAACCTGAAAGTGCAATTAAGCCACTGAACAAAAAAAAGTGCAATTAGGCCACTAAACACTCCAAATGCATGCAATCTCACTTGATAGCAGGTTACCTTCCATTTCATCAGGTTACATGTTTAGATAGATGGTGATGTGGCATTTTAAAATAAATTTTAATAATAAATATAAAAAATTAAAAATATTAATTTTTAATATTTTTAATATTAATTTTTTAATATTAATATTTTTAATTAATTTTTATTTTTAAAGTTTATTATTTAATAAAAATTAAAAATTAAAAAATATTAATTTTAAATATTTTAAATATTAATTTTTTTTTAAATATTAATTTTTTTAATATTTTAATTAATTTTTTTCCTTTCAATTTTTTTTTAATATTTTTAATTAATTTTTAATTTAGAATTTTAAAGTTTATTATTAAAAAATATTTTAAAATGTCAATTCACCATCCATGTAAGCAGATAACCTGATAAAATGGAAGGTAACCTCCTATCAGGTGAAATTGCATGCATTTGAATTGTTCAGTGGCCTAATTACATTTTTTTTCGTTTAGTGGCTTAATTATATTGCACTTTCAGGTTATGTTCAATGACCCATTTGAACGTTATTCCTAATAACAATGGGCATTTTGGATTTTATACTACTTATTCCCTTTCAATTCCCATGTATACCAAACATTGGAATTGAAATTCCTAGTAATTTTATTCCCTCCAACCAAACACTAGAATTTACAAAATAAATTTTCATAACTCCTCTTTGTGATTCTATTAACTGCTCTACTTGTTTTTTTCTTTTTTTTTTTTGTCACTTCCAGATAAATGCTTTTTAGTTAATATTATATAAAAAAAATTAAATTTTAAAAATAATGTATAAGAAAAGAATAAAAGCATATGAATTTTTTCAAAAATTTCTCCTCGGTAAGTTAAGTTGTAACAGAAACTTTAACAGCACCACAGCTACAGGTTTTTTGTTCTTTTCCTTCTTTCACTTTCTATCCCCGTAAATAGAATAGATTACAAATGAATTAGATAGTACTCAGAGTAATTATATAGATAATTTTGATTCACGACAAAATCCATTATCCAAAGAAACGTTACATTACTAATTAGAGCATTATAGATTTATAGCCGTATAGGTGTGCGCCTATATGCGAAATTGTAGAGAGAAATAAAGACAAGAAAAAATAGAATAATAGCTTACAAGTTACAATGGACAACAATATAGAATACTAGGATCCAGCGGGCAGCGACTGAAACCGGCAAACAATGCTCGACAGTAGACAAAGATGTGGCGAAGAGGAATAGAAGATTGATCTAAATTGAGGAAAAAAATTCTTGAAAAAGACAAATGGACAGAGACATGCATTAAGATAATGAGATTTAATTACATTTAGACATTAAGATAATGACACACACACACACATATATCTACTTGGCTTTCTCAACTGTAGTTGTGCGGTTGCTTAGGTGTGAGGTTTTTCTTCTTAAGGTTCGTGGGTTTCCTTCTTAAGGAGTGTGGTTTGTTTGCTTAAGATGCGTCAGTGTTGAAACTTAAGGTGCGTCAATTAAATCTTTAGGTGCGTGGTTTTCCTTCTTAAGGTGCGTTGTTTTCACTATAAGAAAAATACTCATAGACAACGATTAAAAACTGTTGTTTGTTAGGTAAAATTTTTGCTGATGAAGCCGGTGTTGTAATTCTCGCGGAAAGAAAATGGTTTTAACCGTTGCCTATTTAGTGTTGTTGAAATCGGTGTTGTTGAAAGACATACACATAGACAACGGTTTTTAACTGTTGTCTATTGAGTGTTGTTGAAACCGGCGCTGTTGTAAGTCTCACGCAAAGACAACGCTTTTAACCGTTGTCTTTTCTAGATAAGACAACTGTTAAAAACTATTGTCTATTGAGTGTTGTTGAAATAGTGTTTTTGTAAGTCTCATGCGAAGGCAACATTTTTTAACCGTCGTCTTATCTAGTAAAGACAATGGTTAAAAACCATTGTCTATTGAGTGTTGTTGAAATCGATGTTGTTGAAACTCACAGGCATAGACAACGGTTCTTAACAAGCATTGTTGAAAGTCACGTTGATTGACACGAGTTTTAACCGTTGTCTTATATATCAAAGACAATAGTTAAAAACCATTGTTCTGACATTCGTAGACAACAGTTTTAAACCGTTAATTTTAACTTGTTTTTATTTTAAACATAATATAATAAAATCAATTTATCCAAATACCACAAAGACTAAAGCATCAATTTATTAGTACAATCATCCTCTATAAGTGTGTAAAGTATTTCAAAATACACAAGAATTCGTCATCTACTTCAAAATACAATGAACAACTCCATTCACCAAGTATAATATTGTTCACAAATTCTAATCAAATACATTACTGCTCTATATAACTTGATATAACAATTCACATGATCATAAATTAATGATATGTAGAGTTAATAATGCTTGCAAATGTATGACTTTCCAACAGAAGAAATGCAAGAAACTACACACTTTTAGATTTGCCAATTGCTTACCAAATTGTAGCTTCATCAAAGGTGCAGAGTTTCTTGTAGTTCTCACCAACTCCAACACTTCTAGCTATCACTACTACTTTAATGTCTGGATTTCAAGAATAAGTGACTTAAATAAGAGAAATGAGATCCACATAAAGATATTATCTTACTAAATGGCCAGTAAGTATAAATCATTAAGCAATCTGTAAGCATTATGAGAGCATATGACAAGTAAATAATACATACAAGCATGGTTGCAGTAGGCGCTAGGCGCTAGTCGGGCGGTAGACTAGCGCCTAGCGCCTAAGCGGTCTAGGCGGCGCCTAGGCGGCATCTAGACGGCGACCTATAAAAACAAAAAATTAATTCATGTGTGTGGGTGTATGTCATATATTATATTATATATATTATATATATCTCTCTTACTTCTCTTACTTATATAAATAAATAAATTTAAATATATATAAATATAATAATAAATTTAACAACGCCGACTCGCTCGAGTTAACTCGGCTAACTCTGCCGAGTTTGGCGAGTTAACTCGGCCAAATTCGGCCTAGTCGGCCGCCAACTCGGCCCAGTCGGCCGAGTTAGGCGCTAGACGGCCTCCTAGGCGGCCGGCCACCTAGGCGGACGCCTAGGGAGCAATTCGCCTCGGTCTAGGAGCGCCTAGGCGGGGATTTTTGCAACAGTGCATACAAGCATGCGAAGCTTCTCAAGTTGTGGTACCACAAGCTCATTATAAGAAAAGGAAAATATAAATGTAATATACAATATATGCAAATTGCCTTGGAGTTGTGTTTCAATGCTATTCTTAGTAATTTAAGTTCCCAATAGCTCCATCCTCACTTTGTGTTTGCCAGATGAGCAAGAACACAAGTAGCTAAGGTAAGAGCTATATAATCATATTACCTACAATTTATTAGAGAATTAATACAATGCTGTGATTTTACTAATTTTGATAATCTCTAACGACTGACATACATTCTGCCTAACCTATACGTTATTGATTAACATGCAAAACCCTAAACGATATATGAATCAGTGAATTCATCAGTATAGATATTAAGTGCAGAAATGTAAAAGTAGAATATAAACTGGCACAATTATTGGTTACCCAGTTCGGTACAACATGTATCTACATTTGGGGATAACCATTAGTGCATCCAATCCACTATCTCCAACACTAATTGTACACAAGGTATGAGATGAGACAATCTCACCTAAGTGATCCTCACAAGGTAAGTACCCAATTATCCAAGGCTTATAGCATATTATCGAGACCAGAGATTTGTGTGTCAGAAGTCTAAAGAAATCCCTTTCTTGGAGAGTCGCTATGTCGTTGTCCGTCTCGCTGACTCACTCTACACTACACCACAGCCGCATGGTCTTCATGTCCACAGATTAAGCATTAGTGAATATCTTCTCTAGTTCTTCTTCTTAAATCTCCAGAACATAGGTCTTGAGAAGATGATATAATCAGAGTATAACTTTGTATACCAAGAGAGAGATAATTTGTGTTTCAAGTCAAAATTTCTTTGATCGATAATTTCAATTCTTGAATCAACTCCATTTATATAGACTCTAATTCCAGGTAGACACAGTAATCATAATTTGAATGTCTATGTAGAAGATTACCATAATACCCTTTGAGGTGTTCAGGGAATAGGGACTTTCTTGTAAAAACACCTCATCGAAGATAAGTCAGTGAAGTTCAATGGATACATTTTAGACGCTCTAGTGTAGAGTCTGATCAATCAGGTCTTCACTCTTAACACTGACACACTCTAAACTAAAACCTCTATAATTTTCTATAATAATTCAGCTAATTACAAGAATGAGGTTTAGACTTAAATCACTAACAAACTCTCCATTTGGCTATTATTTGGCAAAACAACCCAATAAGGATGAAGACATACTATAATTGCAATGAGTAGATTACCAAAACAAAGTAAAGAAAGTCCTATTCAAATGACTATAACTGTTTAGTGTAAAAATTTCATATGCTTTAGATCATAAACTATGCACACAACATTCAGTGGTTGCTAGGTCTGTAAAAACAAGTAACACAGTAAAAAAAAAACACCTTAAAACTTAAAACCTCTTCCTTGTTACTCCCCTTTTTGCTAGATAATTGCCAAAGAAAGCACTAAACGGCAGGAGTAAAGCCTCCACCATCAGTTGTGGGAGCATATGTCTCAGCTTTAGAAAGACTCAAGCGTAGTAGAACAATAGCAAGCTCAGTACGAGCAACTTCAAGTTGGTGATTGATAAGACGATTGACTATCTCGAGCTTTGCTATTCTGACTTTTATTACCTTGGATTGCCTTAAGTATATGATGTAGGGAGTGAGTGCTTCATCATCTAGATCTACCATTGGAGTATCTTCTGCTGGAACCACTGTTTAACATCCCTTACATGCTTCCGTCTAAGTAGCACCTCATCAACTTTGTACAACGAGGAAGATTGAATAACCTCATATCCAAGAGGTGTTAGGCCATGTGTTATGAGAATGCCATAAACCATATTAGGATAAGGCGGTTTAACCTTTTGTTCCCTAGGGTGAATGAATGTCAAAACATGATTGAAAATACTTCGACCCAGGTTGAACTTCTTCTTGGTCCCAACTCTGAACAAGAAAGTAGTAGGGTCTTTAGAAATAGTATAGTGGTGTGCAGAAAGAATCCAGTTGTAAGTTGACAACTGATGCAGAATAATAAATTTGGAGCATAAATCAATACTATAAAGCACATATGATTCAACTGAGGGCCAGTGAGTAATAACTCCTCCAATCAAAGTCTTGGCCACAAGATCCTAGTGAAAAATCTCTTTATCCTCTATACAATCATGACCATAATAGCTATTCATCACTTTTGAGCTGAAGTTGAACCATTTGCCCCAAATGAAGATCTTGTAAAGCCTTTAGGTTGAGGGATCATTGATTGCATCAGTCAAATTACAATAGAATTCACACGCAAGTAGTTTTAAATGAGACCCCACATCTTCAACAGTAGCCATCAAACTAACTTCTTGAAATAGTGGAACAATATCACACAGAGTTCAATTGTTTGATATCAATGCTCTTCTGGACAATTAACTCTCTCTTTATCATAGAGGTCCATTTTTCTTTGCCTTAGCATTGACCAAAGTGGGTATAAATTCAGTGGATTCAGATGGTTCAACAACAATCTCAAGCATGACACTTCTTTTTCTTGGCAGCTTGGCCTTCTTAGCCTTTGGAATTGGTGGTTGTGGTATCACTGGTTGCTTCCCTTTAATTGCAAAACGCAATTGTTTGAACACTTATTGGACCTGGGGATCAAATTCAATATCAACAAACAACGATGTTTTGCTCTTCTTTTCAGTGCATGAAGTCAGAACAAGTTCAGAGACAGACTCAGTAAATTTCTCAAGAATACCTTTTCTCTTGGATTGTCTAGTTCCCTTCGTTGGAGAACTACGAACAGACAAAGAAGATTGAGGGATCATAGATGATTTGGAAAAGACTGACTCAAGGTTTCGAACATTAAAAAGATTTGATTTTGGGTTCGCAATTTCTAACTCATATGGACTCATCTTGTAACACCCCGAAAATCCCTACTACCTTCTTGAATATTATAAGGGGTTATTTTCTTATTAAATAATTATTTAAATAATTATAAGTATAGTTATTTCCTATGGGCTTGGATTATATACTCTTGTATCTATATATATATATATATATATATATATATATATATATAATTTATAACCCATGATATTATTATGGGCTATGGACCCAAGAGCTATTTTAATATTAGATTATAGGGAAATGGTTTAATACTACCTAAGCCCATGATATATATATATATGTATATGTTATAGGCCATGGTTAATAATCCAACCCAACTCAATGATCCAAATGTTTAGCCCAACTAAATAGCCTTCCTAAAACAGCTTAGCCCAAAAGGGAAACCTTCCAAATGGAGAAACCTAAAGATGTTCAGCAGCCAACATTCTTCCCTTTCCTTCACCTTTGCCTCTCGTCTCTTTCTCTGTTCACCTCCGATCAGCAACAACGACAACGAAGGATCAAGGCAGCACCGGCAAGCCTCCCTCTCCCTCGTCACAATCACGGCGGCGGTGGCGAGACCCCCCTTCTCCCTCCTCTTTGTCGACGGCAGTGAACGGCCAAGGACGCAACAGCTCTGCTGATCGTGGGAGCTCAACGGATGGCGACGGCATCACCTTCTGCATGAACGACGACGAACAACAACAGCGAGCAGCGGCACTTGTCTCCTCCTCTGTTTCCGACGAGCGTGCGACGACAGCGGAGATGGATCCCTCCCTTTCCTTAGTCCTCGCGGCACGGGCGGCGGTGATGGCTGTTACGCGAACCAGCAAGCAACGACAACGGCAGAACCGAGCTGTGGCGAGCTTCCCCGTTGCTCCCGGCGTCATCGCCTCCATCCACCGTTGCGGCAGCCTCCTCTACTCTCTCCTCGAATGATCGACGGCAACGGCAGAACAGAGTAGCGGCGTTCAAGTGGCGGAGCACCCTGGCGGCCCCGACACCCCCGTCACCTTCTTCCGTTCGACCAAGCGGCAGTTGCAGCGGAGAGGCTGAGCGGCGTCCCCTTTCCGTTGCTACGTGAGGAAGCAGAAGCGATGAAGCCCGGCGGAGTCCCCTGCTCCATCATCTTTCCCGACGAACCTTCGAACCATTCGCGACGTAACGCCGTTCTACGCATGGGGAGCAACAGCAGATTCCAGGAGCTAACTTATACCTTGGTGCGACCTAATGTCAACAAGAAGCCGAGTGGTGTAGCGGTATGGTGCGTGTGTATGGAGCCTTTGGGCGTGGGTTCGAGCCCTGCTGGCGCTGGAGTGGCACATTAGCTCTTTTAAGGTAATATATTTGGCTTATTATTGTTAGGCCTATAGTTTTAGAATTTGTTAGGATATTACAGCTTAGGATTAGATTAGTGTTATGGTCACATTATATTAGCTTGAGCATGGAATTATAGGATTATAGGCCGATTAGGAATATTAGTATCCTTGTTACTAATAGTCATAGTAACGGTATTAGAATTATATTAATCCTTCAGGTTCACGATTATGAACCGAGCTTTGAGCTTATGATTGATGTTGCTTTGGATTAAGTATGCTCTTGGATTAAATACGCTTCAAAGGTAACCATCCATGTCCATCAAACTATTTTATTCACTCCTATTCTATATGATGTTATTTGGTGGATTGGAAATCCTGAATATCCTTGATTATTGGCCTATTATTGATTGTGTTGTGGATTCATGGACTCGTGTCCTAATCCTTTGTCTATTTGATGTATACGATCATTGTTGGTTTGGATTTCCATGTTATTGGCCTCTGTTATATGAATATTGGTGTATTGTGATATGATCCTTGTATTCTGTTGTATCTCTTTGTATTCTGAACTGAGTCTGATTCGGTATGTGGGAAATGCTCTTGCGGGGTTCTCTAGCGTGACAATGTAAGCGCTAGGGTTTTCCGTGAGAGTAAGGTGGTAGTGATTGGTGAGCAATCCGTTGTTTGTTTCCTCCTTTGTTCTTGAGTTTATTGGAGTATTCTCTTGGATATGCTGCCTTGATTCTGAGTATTTATTCATACCTCTTAGTCCACTTGTTTGAGTCTATTCTTTGATTGGTGGATTCCTTGATTATATTATTTGGAAGTTGGTTGGTGTTCATATCTGAGATGAACACTCTGAGTGATGGTTCTTGGGCTGAGTTGAGTATGAGTATGTGGTGGTGGATCTTTGAGTATCCCTTGTGGGTTGTTGGTATCATTGGAGTTGTTGGGTGGACTATCTGTGCTATTGTTTGTATTTGGGTTGATTACCCCTGTGATAAGGTTCATTACCCCCGTGATTGGGTTGATTACACCCCTGTGATTGGACTGTCGGTCCCTGTGATTGGGCCATTGCCCCTGTGATTGGGTTCGCTACCCCTGTGATTGGGTTCATTACCCCTGTGATTGGGTCGATTCACCCCTGTGATTGGACTTCGGTCCCTGTGATTGGACTACGGTCCCTGTGATTGGGTTCATCACCCCTGTGCACTTGGTTTTGGTTGGGATTGGGTTCGATATGTTGCTGGGTGGTTAGTGTTGAGATTTCCTTTCGGTTCTTTGGTTATGAGTCCTTGTTTATTCTGTTGATATCTCATTGTTCTCAATTATGATTGATTGTTCCTTATGATTGTGTTCAGTCAGTACCTTGGTTATGGTTCGTTGTTGTCTTATGCTTTCCTTAATAATCATTGGCTTTGGCTGGATTGAGTCTTGGTTTGTGATTCGTTCAGTTTATCCTTGTTGAGTATCGATTTGCACTGTTGTACAGTTCGTTGGTGTTTATATTCTATATGGGTGTGTAAACCTATTTACAACTTATATGTATACCTATACTTCCTTGCGGGTGTGAATGGTGGTTACTTAGCAGTCTTTTGCTAATGGTTCTTCGTGTGTTTTCCAGGTTTGCCTTAAAGCCCTTGCGTGAGCGCGATAGAGATACACCCGTGTGAGGAGGCTTAGATAGTGGTTATGTTAGTAGATTTATGCCTTGGTCTGTGTGCCACTTGAGATGTTGTATACTTTGATTCAGTTATATGATATGACAGTTTAGTTCGTTTTATGTTTAGCCTGTGCATCTAGGCTGTGATTATACCTAGATGTGGCATGACGCCCTTAGGTTTTATATACGCTTCCGCTATGTTTGGTTTGTTGGTTGAGATTGGCAGCTTTTATGTTAAGTTTTTAGCTATCTCAGCCTGTGTGAGGTTGGGGTGTCACACATCTCAACAACCGGATCAGTAGGCACTTCTTCTGCCTCATCACTCATTACAACATCAAGATTCGACTCTTCAGACTTGTATCCTAGTATCCAACCTGGTGGATAACCGTATTTCTTATAACACTTCTCAATAGTATGACTAATCATTCCACAGAAAGTACACTTAGCCACATATTTATTCACATTATTGAAGGTAAATTTCTTCTTGTTGTTGTTTGAGTGAATTCCATTTTTGGTCCTACTGTTATGGGTCATTTTCCAATTTTAGTCCGCTTTAGTTATTTTTGCCACATTGAGACCACATTTATTTAACGTGTTCCACATTTGATCCATCATTAAGTTTTCCGTGTAATGATCATCCGTGGCAGGGGTAATGTCGTCTTTTTACGCTGGTATCGTCTCTTTACCCTTTCTTCGCATCCTAGACGATGGAGCAGATGAGGATCTCATATATGGTGTTACAAGGGAAAGATTTTTGTATGAAGTTGAAATGAGAGATTAATGCAATGGGGGGTAACATCAGGGAATCACCTCCCAAGCTTTGGGATTTGGTGCATTCATAGGATTCTCGAGCTTTCACTTACGGAAAGCCGCGTTGTGGAGAAGGTTGCATCTGGAAATTGGATCTGATTGTAAGCTTCGGGATCTGGTGCATTCACTGGATTCTCGAGCTTTCACTTACGGAAAGCAAGCTGGAGCTTTGGGGAAATATACCCATGTACTCAATCGTTGCTTTTACTCCAAGGCATAATTGATATGGCATTTTTCAAGACCCGTTCGCCAATGACTTCCTATTTGTGCCTAGCGTTTCCGGTAGGCTACAGAGTGAATTCCTTAGTCAAATATAGTTTCGGATGCGCAGAAAGGGTAAACAGACGAGACCAGTGTAAAAAGACGAAATTACCCCTACCACAGATGGCCATTACACGGAAAACTTAACGATGGACTAAATGTGGAACACATTTAATAAATGTTGTCTTAATGTGGCAAAAATAAGTAAAGCGGACTAAAATTTGAAAATGGCCAATAACAGTAGGACCAAAAAAGGAATTCGCTCTTATTGTTTACAGCAACCACAATGTTTTCACTTACTGCATCAGTAAGGCTAGCATTAATATGCATTGTTTCAAGGACATGCAACTGCCTCTCTAATTTAATTGCCATACCAAAACCCTTGTGCATAGGTGGCATGGGATCTAGAACAAGCACTCCTAACTTTATGCTTGAAAACTCATCACTCAAGCCTTTCATAAAATGAATAACTTCATTATCCTCTCGTTCTTTTTTTTTTTAATCTTAGTAGCTAGTTCGCATGAGCACTTTGGAGTAGTCAAACCACATCAACACTTTAGATTACATTCACATACAGGAAGGGCCCTCAGTGCACTCATTTCTTCCCATAAAATTCTAGACTAAGTGTAGTAATCAGTAACACAACAAGCTCCCTATTTAAGGCTATAGATCTCATCTTGAAGATAAAAAATTCTCTAAGCATCTACTTGTGAAAATCTATTTTTCAAATCCTCCTAAATGCGTCCAGGTATATCAAAGTATCACACTTTGTGCAATTGAGGGACTAAGAGAATTGATAATCCAGGAACTAACCAGAAGAATGCATCTCTCCTATGCATCATACTCTAGATCACTACTAGCAGGTATTGGAATTGTTCCACTGATAATTCCCCACTTGTTTCTCACTTTGAGTGCCATTGTCATGGATCTACTCCATGAACTATAGTTGGAAGCTGTTAAAGGAGAACTAACGAGCACTTTGCTCGCACTTTCATCGGCGCGAAGAGGATCTTCTATGTTCGTCATTCACCGCGGAGGTACTGGAGTACGAGCTTGTTCTGGCGGAGGAGCAACCATGTTGTTGCCTTCAACTGTTGAGATAACGGCTGCACAACTTCGATCTCCATGCTCAGATACCATTTCAAGTTAATAAGACTGTAAAAGTTGCAGGAACAATTGAGGAGCTTTCATGGTCGAAAGAAAACCAAAGAGAAGATGATTTTATTGATCTGAAACTTGTTATCCAAAATTGTTATTATAGGTGAAGATGAGTATATATATATATATATATATATATATATATATATATATATATATATATATATATATATATATATATATATATATATATATTGTTAATATTGTACGAGCATGAAAAATAGGATTGGAATACATGTATGTTGCACTAGGATTATCACTCCATAATCTGGGAACAGATATACCTGGGACTTTAAGTTCACGCATGAGGGAGATTATCCATATTTCTTCAGTACAGACAACTGCTAGAGCCTTGTATTATACTTCTATTGAAGATCTGGCAACTGTTCGTTGTTTCTTGCAACCCCAAGACACAAGATTTGTACCAAGAAAAAAAACATAACCACTAGTGGATTTGCGATCTTGAGGACATCTAGCCCAGCTAGAATCAGAAAAGACATGTATCTCCCTAGATCAAGAGCTTCGTATGCTTAAACCAAAAGAGAGGGTGCCTTTGACATAACTTAGAACCTGTTTGAGTTGTTCCCAATGCGAAACAGTAGGAACATGCATTTGTCAACACAATTGATTAACAGCAAATATTGCAAAGCACCAGCTAGACTCCTGTACTGCGTAGGTCATCATACAGGTCTGCATTAAAGGGAACAGACTTCGAAACAGGAATTAGTGTAGACAAAGGTTTGCACCCCACCTTTCCAGCCCTTTTAAGAATATAATTCATATAACGAGATTTGGATAATAAGATGCCATCATCACATTTTATAGTCCCAATGCCAAGGAAAAAACCAGGTTCACCCAGATCTCTAATTTTAAAAGCAGTAGATAGTTTAGAAATCAGGTGTGTCACCAGATTCTTATTAGTCCCATCACAAGAATATCAGCCACATATACTAAGAGATACACATAGGTAGAATCTTGTGAGTAGTAAAATAGTGAGACATCTGTCTTTGATGCTTGAAAGCCAACAAAGAGTAAGAATGTATGCAGACGATTAAACCAGACCCATGGAGCTTGTTTTAATCCATACAGAGATCGTTTTAACAAACACACATGATTTGGAAATTGAGCATCAATGTATCTTAGTGATTGCTTCATATACACAGTTTCAGACAAGTTTCCATTTAGGAATGCATTATGAATATCAAGTTGTCTAATAGTCCAACCAGATGAGATAGCTAAAGGGAGTAATAACCTAACAGTAGTGGGTTTAACAACAGGACTGAATCTGTCAAAGAAACCCTGACCTGGAACTTGATTGAAACCCTTTGCAACTAACATGGCTATATGTCTTTCAATTAAACCATCAACCTTTCATTTGGGGAAAAATACTCACTTGCAGCCAATTATATTCATATCAAGTGTTGATAAGTGCCAAAAGTAACCGTGTTTTAGGGGTCATTTAGGTGTGAAATATGCTATAATAGATGTCCATTAAGCCTAGAAACATGCTAAGATAGGGTAATTTCATTGCATATAGGTCTAGGGGCTAAACATGTGTGTTTCAATATAATTTGCACAAATCTTAAATTTCGTAGGGCATTCCGGCGACACTTCAGTAAAACGGACGTAACCGGAGCTAGGAGCGTCCGAATGAGGCGAGGCAAGTGGCTATGGAACCGTATCGTCGAGAGTTACGACATAGATGAAGACAACAGAAGCAAACTTCACCATGCACACTCACACACGTGGTGACACGCGTGGTTGCGTACTGGAATGCTCCCACGTGCGCTCACACGCGTGGTGACGCGCGTGGACGCGACACAGCGCGGAAATAATTATGGCGAGATTTTGGAGGCTATATATATGGCCTTTATAGGTTTTTCAGGGCAGTTCCCAACAACCCCAATTTCTTTTAGATAGTTTTCTTAGGGTTTTCTCCCCTCTTGGGGGAAATCCTTTTTCTTTTCTTTAGAGTAGATTAGATAGATAGATTTTCCATAGATTGAAGAAGCAAGATGAAAGATGAAAGGAAGATGGAGTAGATCCATAGATCGCTACGTATATTGCTAAAACTTTTATTCCTTAAAGATTGCAACTTTAATCTATTGCTTTGTTTATTTTGTTGTTATTGATGTTTCCTATGCTTGAGTAGTTTAGTTAAGGGGGTGTGTGCCCATGATAATCCTTTGATTAATGATTAAATCTTGTCTTATACCTATGAGAATTGTGGTAGTGAGATTGAAGTTTGTGTGGATGATGTTGTTCAAACTTTGTTTCTATTTCCAGCCGGAATAGTTAGTGAACCGAGTGGAAGTGAGAGAGTGCGCGATAGCGGCCTCTTACGAGCCCAACTCATCTATATCTCTGCTCTTAATCCGAAAGGATGAGATCCGAGAGGAGTGGTAGGCAAGGTATTCGATAAAATGCCTCAACCGAATGAGGATTGAGAGTCTGAGTGTGACGCCACTCGGTACAAATACCGTGACTCCCTAGTTTAATCCCGAAACCCACTTCCAAGTTATCTACGATAATCAATCATTTGGCTTAGCATCGGCATGCATCCCCTTCTTTTCCCTTTTGTATTTCCTATCTCAATCTTACCTTCAAACCATTCACACAACCATCCATGAACAAAACATCTCCCAACGATTCTTGCAACTCTTACCTTTCAACCTCCTAAATGCCAACACTAATTCGCTCCAATTTGTCATCCTTGAGAGACACGACACTCGTTGAGTCTTGACTCTTCGTTTTAACACCACTCCCATTACACATTCCACCTCACCATATAACCACAGTATCAAAATGGCGCTGTTGCTGGGGATGGCAAACGGTTTTGAATTGTGTTGACATTTTTGAAGTTGATTGTTAAGAGTTATGGAATTACTTTCTTTTTTTTGTTTGTTTTATTTTCTTATTTTTGTTACTTGATTAGAGAAGTGAGCTTATTTTCTTGAACATATTATTGCTCACTTGCAACTACTTCTAGTTGCAAAGAAATTGTGGTTGGCTAAGCTTTGTGCAGGAAATTGTCTATCATCAATCACTTGAAGCTTACCAATGAGTGCTTATCCGTATTCCCATGGTTACCCATACCATGGACGACCAAATATAAGAAATATTCCACCCCGAACTTATGAACCTTACCCATATTGTTATCCCAATCCTTATTTATACCCACCACCACCATATTCACACCCGAATACTTACTTTGATTATACCCAAGAATCATATTCATATGCTACCTCATCTACGCTTAACCATGAAAGAATTGAGATACCCACATTTCCAGATGGAGAGGAATCATTGAGTTCTATAGTTGAGAGGATTAACAACCAACTTATTCAAGTCATGAAGGAGATAGATCCAAATTGTGAACCGGCATTAAAGGCCATAATCTCTTCAACCGTTAAACCTCCATTCCACTATGACCCTCCACTAAATCATAACCTTGAGAAGAATTGGTATTCTCATTCTTACACTAATCCTAGTTATTCACCCCCACCACAACAAGATGAAGCATACCTTTACAAAACACCACCTTTTGTGCAAAATTTCACTCAACCAATGCCCTATGAGAGACAACATTGTGAGTACCTTCCATCGGTCAATGATGAAATTCAAATCTTGAAGAACAAATTAGAAACATTCATACAAATGGCCAAGGAGGATACCATCAACCTAAGAAATGAGATTAGAAGTGAATTGAAGAAGAATCTTGTTACTCTTCGCGAAGAAGGACTTCTGTTGGACGAAATTGAGACTAAAATGCTATAAATGTCGGAGGAGTTCATGAAGAAAATGCTACCACAAGTTGATGATCATTTCATGGGAACTAAACCGACAATAGAAACCTATCCGCGAAGTGAAGGCGAGATGGAAAGAAAGGCTAAAAATGAAAAGGTGAGTGTAGAAGAACAAGAAGAACTTGATGCCCTGGTACTTCAAGAAGTTTCAACTTTCGAGTTGAACATACCACAATGGGAAGAGATTGAGAGTGAGGACGAGGATCACATTGAAATTGTGTGGGAAGACAAAGAACCCACACGAGGTAACACTTTCCTTCAAACTCTTATCGAAGGTTCTTATAATGTTTGTGAGGATGACTCCTTTACAATTCATGATAATCTTGATGAATGTGATAAAGTTTCTTTTTGCTCATGGGAGTGTGATTCCTTGCAACTGTATGATGATAATTTGGGGAGTGAGGATGATATCCGATCTTTTATTCTTGTGAAAGTGAGTTCTATGAGTATGATGATCCTACATGGGAGGATGAGAATTTCTTAGAAATCGTAGAGGAGAAGCAGGATCAAGGAAAGAGAGTTGTCACCATTGACAATCCGGTAGAAGTTGTGTCCGGAGAAATTGCTCTAGATAGGGTAGAAGGTGGAGAGTGTGTATATTGGGGAGTCTTTAAGGAAAAGGTTGCAGGGGTAGGAACCTATTAGGAGAAAGAAGAAGAGGGATATATTATCTTTGAACACCTTGAAATAATACCCCGAGCTTACTTATCGTTGAATTTTATTTTCCTCTCCTTAGTTTCCAAATTCAAGGATATTTCCCATATTCGGGCATACCTTGAATCTAAAGTTCACGGGATGCTTGGTAAGGTCCCAAAATTAGTGTGCTTCGAAGGATAGAGCACACCACGTCTGGCCAAGAGACGTTAAACCATGGCGCACTTGGGAGGCAATCCCAACGTTATCCTTAGATGATTAGAACTTTATTTCTTGTTTACTTTTTCTTTTCCTTCGTTATTAGCAATTTTCTTTTTAGAATAGCCTTGCTTGAGCTAACATTGCAGGTGATTTTGGTTCTAAGCCATGACAAATTGAGCTAAACCGGATCAAAAGCGGAAGGCAAAAGCCGGGAGACGAAGAAAGTGATCAGCACTATTGTCCACGCTTGCCCACACGCGTGGTGACAGGCGTGGAATCTTTCCAGTGCTGATCCACGTGGACCTACACGCGTGTAAGTCCGCGTGGATAGGTCCTGACCAGTTTTCGTGAATTATTTTCTTTCTATCCAATTTTATGAGTCTCCAAGGTTTGGTCGTGCCAAGAATCATCTCCTATCTTGATTTACATATCTTTCTTGTTGCTTTTGTTTTAATTACTTACCTTGTTTTAGGATTAATGCTTTAATGCTTTCATTATAAATAAAAGGACTTCTGTCAGGCCATTGCACGTCAATTGGTTGTCTTCTTGCACTAACATTATTTCATGTAGCTTGGAGAACAAAGGCAAAAGAGATGTTGGAAACTTAAAGTGTGGAAATGAAGGGATGCTTACTTGGTTGTAAACCTCTTATCCCTTTTACTTTTTCATGCTTCGTTTTTCAATTCTAAAGTGTGGAAATTGAATTGTTATACGTGTTCCTTGCATACTTGATAAGCACATACTATTTTGCACCCACGAAATGCTATATTGTTGATACCCCACATCCCCGGAAACACTTCTAAAGTGTGGAAAGGGTTTGATTGATTTTGAATGGCTGTGGTCCTTTGTTCCACTTGATCCTCAAGGCAACATCGAGGACGATGTTTGTTTTAAAGTGTGGAAAGGATGCACCTTGTGCTTAAATTGTCTTGTTTACTTGATTGATTTATTGGTCTTGTCTTATGGGTGTGTTTGATATCTGGAGAGTGTGTCATTGTTCACGTTATCTAGGGAGAATGTTAATCATATGCCAAAAATAAAAAATTTTCTCTTTGAATATCCATGGGAAGTACACCTTCTTTACCAAGCAATTGCTTAGACCAAATAAGCTTTAAATTCTTGTATGCTTGCATGATATTCACCTCTTATTTTGCTTAGACCTTAGTCAATGATCTCTCGAAGTGGGAGTGTGCACCCCTTAGTTTTAGAAAGATAAGTGAAAGCAAAGCCCGTAATTGAACTAATCCTGGTAGGGCATGGGGCAAAAGGTGAGCCTTTGGTGAGAAATGTGAGTAAATCCCGATTCCCAAGTAAAAGACATGAGGGGTTGAAATGGTGAAAGTTTGAAAAAAGGCCTAAGAAAAATGTTTGGCCATTCCTAGAGATAAGATCCGAGGGTAGCCATCTTGCTAGGATATGGGGCAACCATTGCACCGTCTTCAAACAAGTGTGGAGATCCATGTGAAGTCGGTTGTCCCAAAGAGATTCTAGGAGATGAGAAAATTGAGAGGAGGTGAGCCGCCCCGCTTGGATTCGGGCACCCATTGCACTGACCTTCGAAAAAACATGGAGCTCCATGTGAAGTCGGGTCGCCCGAGAATGAGATCTGAGGGGGTTGAGAAGAAAGAGAGATCGCCCAAGCCATGGAGATGAGCGGTCCATGCCCCTACCCTCACTTATTTTACGCGTTGGGCTTTGGCGTTTAGTTGAAAAGTATTGGTTGAGGTGTGCACATCGTTCCCACTAGGGGGCTCGGCTTAAAGGCGTTTGTAAAATCTAAGGTGAATCTAACTTGGATTGCATGCTTGGTTGTATGAAGGGTGTGTGTGTGTTGTATTGTCCAAACGAGACCATAGGGGTTTTGCTTCATTTGTATATTCTTAGAGTGTATGGCATGTGATTACCATTTTGTGTAGATAATGTGGGGGATTTCACCCACTCCGTTGGCTACACCCTAGAGTTAATAGACCGGTTAATTGATTGAGTAACACAGTTACCTTTGGCACTTAAATGATTAGCGTTTAATTGTGAATTGCTTGAGGACAAGCAAAGTTAAAGTGTGGAAACTTTGATAAGTGCCAAAAGTAACCGTGTTTTAGGGGTCATTTAGGTGTGAAATATGCTAGAATAGATGTCCATTAGTCCTAGACACATGCTAAGATAGGGTAATTTCGTTGCATATAGGTCTAGGGACTAATCATGTGTGTTTCAATATAATTTGCACAAATCTTAAATTTCGCAGGGCATTCCGGCGACACTTCAGTAAAACGGACGTAACCGGAGCTAGGAGTGTCCGAATGAGGCGAGGCAGGTGGCTATGAAACCGTATCTCGAGAGCTACAACATAAGAGAAGACAACAGAAGCAAACTTCACCATGCACGCTCACAGGCGTGGTTGCGTACTGGAATGCTCCCACGCGCGCTCACATGTGTGGTGACGCGCGTGGACGCAGCACAGCGCGGAAATACTTAGGGCGAGATTTTGGAGGCTATATATATGGCCTTTATAGGTTTTTCAGGGCAGTTTCCAACTGCCCCAATTTCCTTTAGATAGTTTTCTTAGGGTTTTCTCCCCTCTTGGGGAAATCCTTTTTCTTTTCTTTAGAGTAGATTAGATAGATAGATTTTCCATAGATTGAAGAAGCAAGATGAAGGATGAAAGGAAGATGGAGTAGATCCATAGATCGCTAGGTATATTGCTAAAACTTTTATTCCATAAAGATTGCAACTTTAATCTATTGCTTTGTTTATTTTGTTGTTATTGATGTTTCCTATGCTTGAGTAGTGTAGTTAAGGGTGTGTGTGCCCATGATAATCCTTTCATTGATGATTAAATCTTGTCTTATGCCTATGAGAATTGTGGTAGTGAGATTGAAGTTTGTGTGGATGATGTTGTTCAAACTTTGCTTCTGTTTCCGGCCGAAATAGTTAGTGAACCGAGTGGAAGTGAGAGAGTGCGCGATAACGGCCTCTTACGAGCCCAACTCATCTATATCTCCGCTCTTAATCTGAAAGGATGAGATCCGAGAGGAGTGGTAGGCAAGGTGTTCGATAAAATGCCTCAACCGAATGAGGATTGAGAGTCTGAGTGTGACGCCACTCGGTACAAATACCGTGACTCCCTAGTTCAATCCCGAAACCCACTTCCAAGCTATCTACGATAATCAATCATTTGGCTTAGCATCGGCATGCATCCCCTTCTTTTCCCTTTTGTATTTTCTATCTCAATCTTACCTTCAAACCATTCACACAACCATCCATGAACAAAACATCTCCCAACGATTCTTGCAACTCTTACCTTTCAACCTCCTAAATGCCAACACTAATTCGCTCCAATTTGTCATCCTTGAGAGACACGACACTCGAGGAGTCTTGAATCTTCGTTTTAACACCACTCCCATTACACATTCCACCTCACCATATAACCACAACATCAAATGTAGAGGGGACACCACACCACGTTTGATTCTGAAGTTGAGCATTAAACTCCTAATCGATTTCTTCATGCCATTCAGAGGGTTTGACTGCTTGAGTGTAGTAAGTGGCTTCAGTAGAACAATCCTGTGCAGATAGAGTAGTGGGAGGAGCTTGAGAACGACTGTGAGTGGTCATGGCATGACTGTGTGTGGAGGGTCTCACATATTTTCCATGTGGATGGCCTCGTGGGCGCGCAGTGGCAGTGTGCGGGACAGATGGCGACAATGTGGCAGTGTCAGGAGGTGTGAAGACAGTTTCGGCTCATGGTGGAGGGCTAGGACCTGGTACTACTTGTAATGGAGATTTAGTAGTAAAAGGAAAACACACTTCATCAAACCTAACATGCCTACACACATAGATTTTATTGGTCACCAAGTTCATGCACCTATACCCCCCTAAAAGACTCTGAGTAACCTAGGAAGACTTAAGGAGAAGACCTGTAATTCATTTTGTAGTGATTATATGGTCTTAAATAAGGATAGCACAGATAAACAAAGACATGAAGAAAAGATTAAGAAGGTGGATATCTATGTAACAAAGAGTGAGGACTGAAACTGTGTAAGACAGGAGAAGACATTTTATTGATTAAGTAGATAGCTATTTCAAAAGCATAATCCCAATATTTAGATGGAACTAATCGAAGTATGAGCCATCAGGGACAAAAATAACAAAGTAGCAATAGCCATTTACAGATAACAAAGGTGTAGGACCCCAAATATCAGTGTATATTAAATCAAGAACATTCAAACTAGACGACTCAACACGCGACAAGAAAATCGTGCATATTTTCCTAACTGACTAGCATTGCACAAACTAGAATTATAGTGAACATTATTACTAGACCTACTAACCGAACAAGACTGAAGAATATGACTGAGTACACGAAGATTGTGATGACCCAAACGGCTATGCCAGACAGATGTAGAGTAACAAGTTGTGAGAAACGCAGACGGATAAGGAACTGGAACAGGTAGTGTGTGAAGCCTTCCAGAACTATTGCCCCGTAGAAGAATTTCCTTGGATATTGAGTCCTTCACAACAAAGAAAGAAGGGTGAAACTCAAAAAAGACTTTGTTATCTAAAGCAAATTTTTGAACAGATAATAAAGAGTTAGACAATTTTGGAACATGAAGAATATTCGACAATTGAAAATATCTAGATGGGGTGTTTAAGGACGCATGACCAATGTGACTAATATGTAAGCCATTACCGTTACCAACATGTAATATGTCATCAACATTATATTCACTGGATGTGGAGAGATAGGCTAACTCTAGAGTAGCATAATTCGTTGCTCCCGTGTCTGGAAACCACACCTGTTAACCAGAATTAATATCTGAAAGGGAATCCTAATAAATCAATGTGTTTGTGGATGTTCCCTCGTGCCCCAAAGTGCCACATATTTGACATTTAGGATGCCAACTACCACCACGATTGCCATGACCTCGATTGTTGCGATTTCGTCCGCTGCCACCACAAGACATGCTATAATTACCACTCATGTGCTACTGATTCTTTCCACCAAATTGTGAATTAGAATTTTCACCAAATTGTGAATTAGAATGTCCACCAAATTGTGAATTAGAATGTCCACCAACTTGTGAACCAAGAAAACGTCCAACGCCTCCACTGGGTGCATGAGAATTTTTGTTGCAATACAAGCTACCTCTTTGGACCACGAACGCTACAATGAATTATTCAGAACCTAGGAGATTTGCAAGCTCTTGCAGCGTCACTAGCTGGCCACAGACGTTCAACGATGCTGTCAACGAACAGAATTCTGACCGTAAGCCTCTGAACACAAACAAGTTTGTTCTTCAAGATTGATAGGTCTGCCAGCAAGAGCGAGATTATCAATAATAACCTTCGCGCGTGCGATGTAATCCGCAACCGAAGACTCATCCTGTCGCAGCCCTTGTAGTTGTCCAAGCAGATTAAGAGAGCGAGAGCGAGGTGAAGACGTGAGGGATTGCTCCACCGCATCCCAGACCGCCTTACTCGTGTGTCAGCCAAGGGCGAGTGCCATGACCTCGTCAGAGAGGGAGTACATCAACATAGAAAGAATCACCTGATCCTAACGAACCCAAGCCGCAAAATCGAGATTGGGAGATGCCGACGCACCCTCCGTAGCAGCGGTGACGAAGGCGGCAGGACACGGATTCGTCCTATTAATGAACCCCATTAAATCATGACCACGAAGAAAGGGAACAACTTGTACACGGCAAAATAAATAATTTTTTTATGTTAATTTAATGCTAATAAAGTGGCGAGTATTGGATAAAGAACTCACGGTTGAGGAGGCCATAGAGATTGCAATATTAGAGACGGTTCGTTCTAAGGAATTAGCCAAATCCGTCGGCCATGGGAAAGAAACCCTAGCAAACTGTTACTAAATGAGAACTGTATAGTTTATATTAACAGAACTTGATAATGAGAGTGTAGGCATAGGGATATATATACAAGAGAAATCACTACAAAAAGACGCGGAAATAACGACGGATTTTGCGACGGATTCTTTCCGTTGCTAAGTTAACGACGGTATAGCGACGGATAAATAGTGATAGTTTGACTTAAATACATAGAGTACTAATAATAAGGTTACACTCATCAATGAGGAACTATTTGCTAAGATTAGTTTGGTACACACTAATGTTAAAGTGATTGGATAGTGGAGTTTTAAATCTTGAAAGTGTTAGAATAGGTTTATTGTGCCCGTTGGCCTTCAACTCCTAACCGGTGAATGGTGAATTGCAGGGATGTATAAACTACTATAATAGAGAGAATGGAGACAAAGAGAAGGGAAAGCATTCTTATTCATCATCTAATGTCTACTATAATAGAGGCGGTGGGTTTCAGTGGAGGCATTTAGACTTTTTGGAATGACTCTTCGCAGGTTTCAGTTATTTCTACTCATCCTCAATTTATTATTTTGCAGATTCGGGAAGACCAACAAAATCCTTGGTTTTATGCGGTGGTCTACGGCAGTCCGACTCATCTTTTACGTCGCCGGCTGTGGGTTGAGTTAACTATTACTAAGCACAACCTCCATGGGCCTCTTTTGATTGCTGGCGACTTTAACTCCGTGATAAATCAGGAGGACACAGATAACTACACCACTTTCTCGTCTCAGCGTAGTTATGAATTCGCTGAGTGGATACATTCGGAAGGCCTCGTGGATATGGGCTATACTGGTCCAAAATTTACTTGGGTTAAAGCCTTATCGAGTGGTTTTGTTAAAAGTGCCCGTTTAGATAGAGCTTTCTAAAACGTTTAATGGCGCCAACTCTTTCCGGAGGCGGCAGTCTCTCATCTTCCTCGAGTCGCGTCGGATCATGCCCCGATTTTGATACGAGTGGCGGCTCGTACTCCAATTGTCAGGCCTTTTCCTTTCAGATTCCAAGCAGCCTGGTTCACGAACACTGGGTTATATGAGATTGTTAAGACCACGTGGAATACAAATATTGATTTTTGTACTAACATTGCTCGTATGGGTTTTACCCTTGCAGGTTGGAACAAGAACGTTTTTGGGAACATTCATCACAAGAAAAAAGCGGTTTTGGCCCGCTTGTCTGGTATTCAACGTCGTCTGGCCATTTCTCCCCATGGCGGTCTGCTTAAACTTGAACGAAAACTTATGGAAGAATACCATGATATCCTGTATTAGGAGGAGCTTTTGTGGTTCCAGCGGTCAAGGGAGGAATGGATTTCTTCAGGCGAGAGAAACACGACATACTATCATGCTGCAACCACTATTCGAAGGGCGCGTAACACAGTTAATTCCTTAAGGGGCGACGATGGCTGTTGGATTATGGATTCGGCGACCGTAAAAACATATGTGAGGGCCTTCTACGAAAACCTCTTCTCCAGCGATACTCGGTCTTCTCCTCACGCAGCTTTAGATGGGGCTTTCCCTACACTACCGTAGGCTGATTGGATTTCGTTTAATAGAGAGGTAACGAAGGACGAGGTCCAAGTTGCTCTCATAGCTATGGCACCTTTCAAGGCCCCGGGCCCGGATGGTTTCCATGCTGCCTTCTATCAAATAATGTGGGGTGTTGTGGGTGATAGTCTTTTCCAGTTAGTTCAAAATGCTTTTACAAATGGTACTTTCCAGAGGGAACTCAATGACACACTTTTTGTTCTTATTCCGAAGGTACAGTTTCTAGAAACGATTAAACAGTTCCAACCGATTAGTCTGTGCAACGTAAGCTATAAGCTTATTACCAAAACCATCACAAACAAGTTGAAGAGCATTCTTCCGAAGTTGGTAGGACCTTTCCACAGCTCGTTCGTACCGGGTCGACAAATCTCCGATAATGTTGTTATCTATTAAGAGGTTATGCACTCTATGCGTACTAAACGGGGTCAATGTGGCTACATGGCTATTAAACTGGATTTTGAAAAAGCCTATGATCGACTTTCTTGGTCATTCATTGAGTCCACTTTACAGGAAGCCAGATTTGACCGGAACTGGATTACTTTGATCATGTACTGTATCCGAACACCTAGTATGTCGATTAATTGGAATGGAGAACAACTCTAGCACTTTAGCCCAGAAAGAGGGATTCGTCAAGGTGACGCCATGTCACCGGCTATTTTTGTCCTTTGCCTTAAGAAATTAAGTCAAATGATTTCCTTGAAAGTCGAGTTAGGGGAATGGAAAGGGCTTCGGTTGGCATCTTCTTGCCCAACGTTATCTCACTTGTGTTTCGCGGATGACACGGTCCTATTCTTCTTTGGAGCAAATTGATATTGTTAAAGATTGTCTGTTGTAGTTTTGTGAGGCGTCCGGGCAAAAAATCAATTTTGCTAAGTCACAGGTGTTTTTCTCAAAGAATGTTCTATCTGATCTTGCTTCTGACATTGTCGATAGTTTGCAAATCGAGCAGACTGCTGATTTAGGGAAGTACCTTGGGGTGAAGTCGATCCAAGGCCGAGTAACCTGCCACCATTTCACTGAGTTACTCGACAGAATAAATGGTAGGTTAGAGGGCTGGAAAACTAAAACTCTTTCTATGGCTGGTCGTGTCACCCTTGCTAAGGCGGTGCTTAATGCCATTCCATCGTACACGATGCAGACTTCCGTGCTGCCTGCGGGAGTCTGTTTGGAAATCGAGAAGCGCACTAGGAAATTTATATGGGGACACTCTGGCCCCGATTGTCACTCCAAACTATACCTTGTTAGATGGGACGTGGTTACGACCCCTATGCACGCCGGGGATTTGGGTTTGTACAGACTACAGGACCTAAATAAAGCGTATATGGCAAAGCTTCGGTATCGCCTACATACTGAACACAATAGCTTCTGGGCAAGGACGATTTTGAGAAAATATACCCACTCTCGGAGGAGCCAGTCGTCAAGGAATGTCTCGAATGTGTGGAGGGGTATCATGTCGGCACAGCTCATCACGGACAAGGGTATGGTACAGCAGGTTTGAAATGGTCGATCTACAAAGTTCTAGATGGACAAATGGCTCACGCCATTTCCTTTGCATTCTCACCTCACGACGTCGCTGAGTCTGCCGGATTTGTATGCAACCGTGAATGATTATTGGGAAGAAGGTCGTGGGTGGAAGTGGGAAAGGCATACAGGTCTCATTCCGGATGATATTCTCGAATCACTTGCTGGTTTTGTACTTTTGGGAGATGATATTGTGGAAGACGAAGTTTCCTGGGGTTTAGGCACAACGAGCGTCTTTTCAATATGATCTGCTTATGAAGCATCTACCCTTTCAACGCCACAGTCTGGAATGACTATATGGACGAAGATTTGGGGGCTACACGTTCCCCAGAGGATTTGTTTTTTTTATTTAGCTTGCGATGCATGAGAAAATTCTAACAAATGTTGAGAGAGGGAGACGTCATCTAACATCTAACACTTGCTGTGTTTCTTGTGCAGGGCATCACGAAGATTGTAACCACTTGTTCCGCTAGTGTAAGGAGATACAAGGGATTTGGGTAGCCGACCTTAGGGCACGAACGGTTCAAAGACTCCAACATCTTGATTGGGCGGAGTGGATGACGGTGCAGCTTACTGGTGATCGATCGATGGGTCTTCCCGCCACTTGGCCGGAGCGGTTCGCAATTCGTTTGTGGTGGATATGGAAATGGCAAAATGCTAAGGTTTGTACGAAGACGACTTTCACGCTGACCCATAAGCTTGCATGGCTGAAACAGCAAGAAGAGGAGATCACCAATGCTTTTTCGAGACATGCAGCTCCGGTGACGCCTACTACGAACTGTGTTGAGAGATCAGTGAATTGGACAAAGCCCACCGGAGGGTGGTTTAAGCTGAATGTGGATGGCAGCTTTATCAACGCCACTAGTGCGGTGGGCTGTGGAGGTGTTTTGCAGGATGATACGGGTGGATGGGTCGAAGGTTTTATTTACCATATCGGACGGTGTTCGGTTGCGGAAGCTGAAGCTTGGGGAGTGCTTCAAGGTCTACGAATGGAGGCGCGTAAGGGAATTTCCAACCTCATTGTCGAAAGTGATTCGAAGGTGACAATCGATCAGCTGAGGGGTATAAATCCAAGTTTGGGTCAGCACAACAATGTTATCGCCCGTTGTATCACTGAGGCGAAAGCATTTGGTGACATTCGTTTTACCCATGTGTTGAGGGAACAAAACCGGCTCAGAGATGCAGTGGCCAAGATGGCTCTCTCGAACCAAAGTGGTCTGATCACATGGTCTGAAATTCCTCGTGAGTTAGAATCTTTAGTCCTCCATGACCGTATAACTAGGGGAGTGCACTAAGTTGTAGTTTTCTCTTTAGGTATTCCCCTCCGTTTCTAGATCAAAAAAAAATCATCTAATATTTACAAGAGGCAAATAATATATGTAATATATATAAGTAATAATAGCAATACTAATTACGATGACCGTTACAACGGTTACATAATAATGGCCACTTTGAGTATATTTTTTTATAACACTCCCCTTGGACATTATTTGTTTATGATTTTGCCACATTAAAAACTTGCTAGGAAAACCCTGTGGAAAAAGCATATACAAGAAAAGGGTACAAGGTATATGAATGGTATATTCAATTACTTTCATGCCTCGTTAAAAACTTCACTAGGAAAACCACGTGGGAAAAACCTAGATGAAAAAAATAGTGCATGATGTTTATAAAATCATATATTGTATTGGTTGCCTCATTTAAAAGCCTTACACTAGGAAAAACCCGTGGAAAAAAACTTAGTTTAAGAAAAATGAGTACAACCACAATCTTCTAGATTTAATCTTCAGGATTATAAGAGTTGTTGGTCTTCTGGACTAATAATTTATGTGTTACCTGAGTTGTTGCTCCCCCTAAAGACAACAACCTTCTTGATTGCCTCGTTAAAAACCTTAACTTAAGAAAACCTTGTGGGAAAAACATAGTTAAGGGAAAAAGAGTACAATCATAAGCTTTCAAGGCATAATCTTCAAGATTTTGGGGTTCGTCTAGTGAGGAAAATTGTACATGGTATATATGTATTCATATGTTGCTAAAGTACAACTTGTTAGTCTTTTAAGACTCAATCTTCAGGATTGATTTAAGTAAATGTAGTTCTCATCTCCCCCTAAAGATAACAATCTTCAAGTTCTACATAAAGTAGAATAATTGTTTCAAAAGGACTGTAGAGGAGATGATATGGCAATCTTCAGGATTGTCACTATAAGTTAACATTTTATACAACGATTCTCGTGACTCTTCTGGAACTTATGTGGGTTGAATATAGCCAATATTCCTTAACCATACCCACTTAAAAACACACTTTTATTGTCGTCCCATAAGTTAGTGGCGGTAGAACACACATAACTATTTTGGAATTTAGTATCATGGAAATCAAAAGGAGTCAATACCAATTGATCTACGAGCAACACACATAGGTTTATCGCATAATGATAAGCTCCAAAGACACCTATTATTTGAGTACAAATAAGGGTGTTTTATAGCATTTTTAGTATCTTTAAGTGATAATCTTGTGAGATTTTGTGCTTTAAATTCATTAACCGCACATAAAGCTACCCTTGGTGTAAATTGAGACATTTCATAGGTCCCGGGAGCTACTAGGAACAAGGAACGAGCTAAACGAGCAAACAGAGCAAGTCAGGAACCCTGGAGGGCCCAGAAAGAGGCCTACATGCGTGTTGGTGGCGTGGCAGCTTTCCAGTAGCCGTCCACGCTAGCAGGCACGCGTGTAGGTGATGTGGATGGAACACTGCGCGAAAATATTTTTAGGGCGATTTTCGGAGACTATTTAAGGCACCTTGATAGAATTTCAGAGGAGTTCCACTCCTTCTTCATTTCCAAAAGTTCCCTTTTCATTTTCTTAGTTTTTAGGGATAGTTTAGTCTTGCAATTTTCACCTTGTAAAGAAATACTTGAAGCTTGGATTGAAGAAACCATGGCTAGTTTAATCTAGGGTTTGGATTGTGTGAAGCTATGTTGCTAGTGTGATGATCTTATGTTTTATTTTGGGTTCGATTATTTTGTTTGTTGGAATTCCTATTCTTGTCTATTGATTGTTGTTTTGATGAGATCTTGTATGGATTTGGCCAATCTAAATGAGAGATCGAGCTCTTGACTCTTTTATGTCTTTGATTAGAGTTGAGATTGAAGCTTTGTGGCAATCATAGATCCTATGGAATTCATTAAGAATAGTAGGAAAGTGTGTAGCTAAGGTGTTTGATAAAATGTCTCTTAGGACTTTGGTTGCTAAAAGGCACTCCTAAGTCTAAGAAGCCCTAGTACACATAGGTGGAAGAGGACTAAGAAGACACACTCTTGAATAGCCAACATCATTGCTCCGTTTATCCATTGCTTGAGACACACTAGGATGCAACATAGACGAACATGATCTAATCCCTTGTTCTCTCATATTTATTTTCTTATATATTTGCTTTATCTTCACGTTCCTTACCTTATGAACACTTACACCTTCAAATCTCAATTCACCACATCCACATCTCACACCCAATGCATCACATGACTCAATCAACTGAAAGCGCTAGCACTTGATACACCTCCACGTCCCTCCTTCGAGACCGACACTCGGGGAGTCATAGATTCTTCGTTTTATTCGTACACACACACATCCACAGTATTTGACATCTCGCCCCCACCTTAAGCAAAACTGCATCTTCACATAAATTTTTAAATTGAAGATACTAGAGGATTTTTTGGAGGAATAAGAGTTACGGTTGAAATACAATCATAGAACTTATGGTTCTACAATAGTGTTCCAATAGTAATGAAGTAATGGACTTCAAATCCAAAAAATGTCTTCATTATCATTTTTGAGTCTAAAAGGTCTTTTATTTACTTCAAGAGATTATTTGACAATCAGGTGGTATAATGGTACTTGCCAAAGTAGTGTAATTAAAAATTCTTTTTCAAGGAAAGTAATATTTGGCTTTCCAAGTCCTTTTCATTTCTATAATTCGTTTGCTAATACCATTAATTTCTTTACGATGTCTATAACATCAACATAGGTTGAGATAATACGATTATTAGTCTCTTAATAAGTATTAGTAGCATATTTTGATTTTTGCATTTTCCTACTTCGGGGGTAATTACTCAAATTACTTTACTATGTCAAGTTTAAGTAAAAGCCTTTGTACTATAACAACAAATATGTTGTGAGATTTCCAATATTTCATTTATAAGTCAATCAGAGATTTCTCAAATAAATTTAGCAATTCTACGCTCATTTACAACTCAATAAAGAACACTTGTGGTACATATTATCCCTTCTAAATGAGGGTAATAACTCCATTCGTAATCCTTTAAAGAATTCGTAATGACACGCAATTTCTTTTTCAAAAGGAGAATTACGTAGTCAATTATGATCTGTGTTAGGTCAAATAAAGACCATATCGTCCAATGACCCATTATCATGTGGTCATGACAATTATTAGCTGCATATCTAAGTTTATTCTGCCAATTATCTTGTATAGCGAAACTTAATGTCATACGTGGGAGATTTGATTAAAATCAATTAATGGTATCTGCGTGAACATCATGGGCTATAAATGCTTGCTATTATATCAGCACATCATTTTCATTTCTCTTTTGTACAAACATCCATTTGTAACCAACAGGGTTAACATTTAATGGTGTACATGTTATAAAAAGAATCTATTTTAGCATTCGAGCTATTGCCTTAATTTACAACTCAATAAAGAACACTTATGGTACATATTATCCCTTCTAAATGAGGGTAATAACTTCATTCGTAATCCTTTAAAGAATTCATAATGACACGCACTTCCTTCTTCAAAAGGAGAATTACTCAGTCAATTATGATCTGTGTTTGGTCATATAAAGACCATATCGTCCAATGACCCATTATCATGTGGTCATGACAATTATTAGCTGCATATCTAAGTTTATTCTGTCAATTATCTTGTATAGTGGAACTTAATGTCATATGTGGGAGATTTGATTAAAATCAATTAATGGTATATGCGTGAACATCATGGGCTATAAATGCTCACTATTATATCACCTCATCATTTTCATTTCTCTTTGTACAAACATCCATTTGTAACCAACAGGGTTAACATTTAATGGTGTATATGTTATCAAAAGAATCTATTTTAGCGTTTGAGCTATTGCCTTAATTGCTCCTTTAAATATTAAATAATGAGGATGCATCTGGCACCACACCTTTAAATGAGTAATTATATAGGCGTGTTTGTCGACAACCATAATATATAATTTTTCTCCCATAAAAACTCATGACAATTTCTAAAGTAACCAAATTGTTGAAATATTTGGTCGTTCCGTGTCCCTAGTATTTTGTTTTGTTTGGTGCACCTTACTAGAGTTTTTGTCATCTAGACGAATGTCTTCAGGATATAATTCTCTTTAAGACAAAAGTGACAATGTTTCTTTACTTGATATGTTTCATATCTTTTAAATCGATAGATCTCCTACACTTCTGGTGTCAAGGAGTATCGATAAATATATTTGGTTCAATTTGGGGATTATATATATGGGACCTTGCCACTCTTTTTGATCAACATGATTAGTTATTTGGCAGATTATTTGCTAAATCGGTCTCATTAGTACGTACGTATGTATGTATGTATATATATATATATATATATATATATATATATATATATATATATATATATAGCCCATAGAGGTACGCAAATGGTGGTGATACAATAATTGGACTGCATACTAAGAATAGAAACACATATTTTGGGAAATGTGTACACGTACTAAGGTTATGTGGGATTATATTGATATGTAGTGAGGCAGATTTGAAAAATGTAACAAGTATGATGTCATCAATACTTTTCTCCCCTTTTTTGTTTTAGCATATTTTCAGTGCACTCCATCATTGTTCTCCTTCACATATGTTGGTAATATCTAACTCATTATAGTTACCCAAAATGACCCAATTGCTCATGCCATAATTGAAATCAATTTGCTCATGCCATAGGAAATGGTAGGTAAACATTTAGAATTTTGTTCATGCTTTACAAAAAAAAAACATTATTTTTCATGCATAACTCAAGTTAATCGCAGAAAGGAAAATTTGTCTTTTGGAAAAAAGACTTAACTGACATCCTAGGATATCGTATGATATTGTTATGGCCATGGTATGATTTGACATAATCCTACGATATTAATATCTCAATATATAGTCATTGTCAGAAAAGCAAGGAGTTTTAGAATAAACCCATAGAAGTATGAAAAATCAATCATTGATTTGGAATGGATATTGAGCATAAATAATAATAAAAAATCCTTATGAAATCAAAATTGGATTGGTAAGAATCGTTAAGCTAAGGATTTTGGAAATAATGCTCATTGACAAAGTATAAATAGGGGTGCCTTGCTTAAGGAAGGGATATCATTTCTCCTCTAAATGGCGACGTTGGAAATAATGCATCACATAGTGGCGTGGTCACGACATGGTCTGAGGAGTATTGCAGTGTTAACAACATGTTCAACCATAATCAAGAGAAAAACAAGCTTCAAGATAATGAAAAGAAGGTGAGAAATCATTATGAAGCGAACCGCCATCTACGAAAAAATAGTTGAGGATAACTTTGCTATGGTGAAAGGATGCGGCGGATGGTTGGATGAGTAAGGTCATTTAATGTCCTTGATTATGATTTAGGAATAAAGGATGTAATTTAATGTCCTCGTAAATTTGATCATTGTTATTCAAAAAGGAATTGTGCCCAATATATTTATAAAACGAGTCATTTTCATTTTTTGTCCTACTGTTATTAGGGCATTGCCAATTTTAGTCCACTTCATTAATTTTTGCCACATTGCGACCAGTCTTATTTAGTCCTTGCCACTTTAAGTCCACCATTAAAATTTTTGTCAAATAACCGTCCAAAACAGAGGTATTTTGGTGTTTTAATGCTTTGGTCATCTCCTTAACCCTTTGCAATAGTTTTACTTACACATTTTCATCCAATGAAGAGGTCCGGCAAAAGTTATGGCTTTGTAATGTGGCTCACATGGCTTTCGCTGGACCTCTTCATTGGATGAAAATGTGTAAGAAAAACAACTGCAAAGGGTCAAGGAGATGATCAAAGCATGAAAATACCAAAAATACCCCTGTTTAGGACGGTCATTTGACGAAAATTTTAACGGTGGACTAAAAGTGGTAAGGACTAAATAAGACTGGCCGCAATGTGGCAAAAATTAATGAAGTGGACTAAAATTGGCAATGCCCCAATAACAATAGGACCAAAAATGAAAATGACTCTTTATAAAACATTGATCTATGCTTTGGTCTTCTAATGGAGTGGAAATGAGTCTAAAATAATGGAATCGCCGACAATTGCCACCTCCAATGCTCAATGTCGCCGAGGCCATTAGAGAGAGGGATGAAAGTCGCCTGTTATTTTGGTCGTCTGCATGCAGCCGCGCCTCATCGCCGCTGCCATCAACCACTGCCAATGACTCTTGGAGCAGCCATCGGAGAGAGAGAGACGACGACCGTCGACCGCATCGGCGACCACTGTCGTCAGTTGTCCGCCATAGCCGCTGTGTAGAAAACGCAGGGAAGAGGAAGATCGAGCGTCCTCCGTTAGAGCTTATAGGTTTTTTTTTTGGATTAGATTTTTGAGTCTAAGACTTTTGTTTTGAATTGGGGTTGGTGTTTTTTTTTATTCAGATTTTGAGATACAGATTTGAACACAGGATATTTGAATATTGGATTTCTGATTTCGTGTCTGATATTTGGAAAAAAATTCTCGGATGAATAGAAAAAAATGAGATTGTATAAACATCATATATGTTGGAAAATTGTATAAAATAGGAACACGAATATTTAAAGCATCATAGCATATATTTTTAGTATATAGAGAATTAAAAATAAAATAGAAAAATAGATATGCCATATGGCAAATCAATAAAAAAATGTAAGCAATTCGAAGAAACCTTTCACCATGGGAGCATGCTGATAACGTGTTAGAATAGGTTTGTTGTGCCCGTTGGCCTTTAGCTCCTAACCGGTGAATGGTGAATTGCAGGGATGTATAAACTACTATAATAGAGAGAATGGAGACAAGGAGAAGGGAAAGCATTCTTATTCATAATCCAATATTTACAAGAGGCAAACTATATATATAATATGTAAGTAATAATAACAATACTAATTACGATTACCGTTACAACGGTTACATAATAATGGCCACATTGAATAATATTATTTATAACAGAAAGAGAATTTTTTTTTAAGAAGATGTAGGCAAAAGGTGTATTGAATCATTATTGCAAATTTCAATGTTTTTCGTTTTTCTTCTTTATATCAATATATCACAATCTTTTCTTGAATCTTCATTAAATCATCTTAAAATGAGGAACTTAGTGATGTCGACGAAGACCCGACGTGTCCTATGGTTAGGCTCACTCCTAAAGAGAAGGAACGGATTTAGGAACCCTGGTGGCAGACCCTTATCATCAAGGTTACGGAGAGAAAAGTGGGTTATGCCTATTTCCTCGGGATATTGACTTCCATGTGGCGACCGAAGGGACGAATGGAGTTTATTGCTCTAGATAACGACTATTTTCTGGTAAAGTTTGGTTTTCCGGAGGATCTTGAGTTCGCAAAATTTGAAGGTCAATGGATGATCCTCGATCATTATCTGATTGTTAAAGACTGGGTGCCTAACTTTGATCCTATGGAAAACTCTACTGAGAAGGTGCTCGTTTGCGTTCGTTTTCCCAAAATCCCGATTGAGTACTACAACCTTCTAAGCCTTCAGTAAATTGGTAACAAGCTCGGACAGACTGTGCGTGTGGATCATACTACAAGCCTCGTCTCAAGGGGTAAGTTTGTGAGAGTATGTGTCGAAATTGACATCACCAAGCCCCTCATTTCAAGATTTACGCTAGAAGACAAAGTTTGGCAAGTGGCTTATGAGGGTATTGACTTGGTTTATTTCTCTTGTAGGCTCTATGGCCATCTTTAGGATGTTTGTCCCCTGCTACGGCAACCGGAGGAAGAAGATATGCAGAATCAGTATGGGGTGGAGGCGGACAAGAGCGATGCAAATCTGGGTGGTGGAGCCAACGGGGCTAGTGTCTCCAAGGGCAAAGCTCCCAATGTTACTACTGCCACGTATGGTCCGAGGATGATCGCAACAAGACGTGAGCAGAGGGCAGTTGGGTGGCCGATTGGTCAGGGACGTACTATGGAGAAATCTGGGCAGAGAGGACAATCTGGTGGTTCTAGGTAGCTTGAGAATGCTTTGGTCTCTCGCTTTGCACCTTTGGAAGCTGAGGATAACGTGGCGACTCAAGCAGTGGAAGACAATCCTGAAGAACTACTTCCCGCTAGTGGTGCGTTGCCTGCTGCTACTCCGTCGACGACACAGGGAGGACGTTCGAGGCGGGCAAATGTCATCGTGAATGAAAAGCTAATTACTAATGATCCCACCATCATTCGCGATATTCCAGTTACTGAGACAACTCCACCATCGAGTAGGAGGCAATCTGAAAAGACTCCCAAGCGTGCTGATGAGGAGGGCGAGCATGTGGTCGTTCGGGTTGAAAATGGGGGGTACAATTATTAACTCGTCCAGAGTACACAATGGGGAGCCGAATGCGGAAGTTCTAGGAATCAATGGTGATCCTACTTCATAACATTATAGGGATCCACCAGATGCATTCGACGATGAAAGGGACGTGGTTATGGATATCGAGAATCATCATGGGACTACCCAATAGGAAGGAGAAGCATTTATCTCCTCCGACTGAGTTTTTGTTTTCTTGTTTTTTTTCTATTGCCTGCCCGTTTGGTTTTTCTTTTTGCTTTTTTTTTTTATGAATTACATTGTTTGGAATTGTCAGGGCGCGGGTGGCCGTGCGTTCCATTGCATTCTTAAAAATATGATCCAGGTCCATAAACCAGCTATCCTAGGTCTCGTTGAACCTAAAGTTTCAGGCTTCCAAGCAAATTCCATTTGCAATAAGCTGGGTTTCTCAGACTTGGTTTGGATAGAGGCGATAGGATTTAGTAGGGGCATTTGGATTTTTTGGAATGCTATTTCTCAAGTTTCGGTCCTGTTCACTCACCCCAAGTTCGTCATTTTGCAGGTGCGAGAAGGAACACAGGCTTGTTGCTATTTTGCGGTGGTCTATGGCAGTCCCACTCACTCCTTACGGCGCCAACTATGGAGTGAACTTTCATTGATGAAGATAGGTTTCCCTAGTCCTTCGCTAGTCGTAGGGGATTTTAACTCTGTCATCTCCCAGGAGGAAACTTCGAATTATACCACTTTCTCCATGCAGTGCAGCTCGGAGTTTACTGACTGGATTCACGTGGAAGGTCTCATCGATCTCGGTTTTAGTGGTCCCAACCTCACTTGAATACTATCCCGGCTTACACTATGCAAATAACAATTTTGCCTAAGGGTATTTTCCAGGAGATTGAGAAACGTATGCGACAATTTATCTAGGGGAGCGATGGTCCTGACCATAACCACAAAATCAGTCTAGTTCGTTGGGATATAGTCACTACTCCTACTGATTCTGGGGGCTTTGGTATTCAAAAGTTCCACTAATTGAATATCTCTTATATGGTTAAACTTGGGTGGCGTATGAAGCAGGAACCGAATAGCCTTTCAGTCCAACTCTTAACTAGCAAAAACACGGGTGGAAAGTAGGTTACCAATTCGACTGCTTGGAAAGGTATCCTAGCGGCTAACCCTTTTTTAGACGTGGGCATGGTTAAGGCAGTTTGTAATAGTCGTTCCACTCATTTTTTGATGGACAAATGGATTAGCCATTCCCCTTTTATGGCGGCACCTGCGCTCAACCCCGAGTCTCCCAGAGCTCTATGCTAATGTTACTGATTATTGGGAGGAAGGAAGAGGGTAGAAATGGGATTGTCTTCTAGGCCTCCTACCGGATGATGATTTGGAGAAGCTGGCTAGTTTTGTGCTATCATGAGATACTGCTTTGGAAGATGGTTATCGTTGGGGCCTTGAACCGAATCGAAAATTTTCAGTGTCCTCTGCTTATGATATCATCGTCCCCTCGCCTCCTTCTGTTGGTAGAAATATTTGGCGTCGAATTTGGCCCCTAAAAGTTTCAAATAGGATTTGTTTGTTCCTTTGGCTTGTAAAGCATGAGAAAATTCTTACCAATGCCGAACGAGCTAGGCAGAATATCACATCTAATATTTTGTTTCTTGTATAGGAGTAAGGGAAGACTGTGACCATCTCTTCTAGCATTGCAACGAGACGAAAGCAATCTGGAATGTGGTATTACGTCCTCAGGTTTTGGCCAACCTCAGTCGTTTCAATTGGGATGAGTGGCTAGTAGCGAACATAATGGGCGATAGTCGTCTGGGGTTCAATGGTAGCTGTCCAGAGAAATTCGCAACTCGCCTCTGGTGGATTTGGAGATGGCGAAATGATTTAGTCTTTAATGGGTGAACCACTCCTCTTGATCAGAAGATTAAATGGATGGAGCAAAAGGATATGGAAATCACTGTACTGCCGCTTTTAATAAATAGAGGGCCCTGGGAAGACAAGTTGACCACCTTGTCGAGACCTCTATTTCATTGAAGCAGCCGCAGATTAGGTGGATGAAACTCAATGTCGATAAAAGTTGCTCTTCAGATAACACCGCAGTTGGGTGCGAGGATATTCTACGGGATTCTACTGGATATTGAAAGTGTGGGTTTACGTATAACATTGGCCGCTGCTCGATTAGGGGGGCGAAAGCCTGGGGTGTTCTTCAGGGTTTGCGCTTAGCTTCCCGTCTGGGTGTCCAAAATCTCGTGGTTGAAAGCAACTGCAAGTCTACGATTGCCAATTTGCGAAGTCAAGATGGTGTGCGTGGACATTTTAACAATATCATACAGCAATGTATTGAAGAGTCGAGAGGTTTTAGCCATGTTGAGTTCAACTATGTTTACAGAGAACATAATAGACATGCGGATGCATTAACTAAATTAGCTATTAGTCACCGTAACGGTCTTCTTATCTACGATAATACTCCACATGGCCTAAAGGATGTGATTTTCGAAGACCATATGGGAGTTAGGTTCAACCGAAGAATCCACCGTAGTTGGGTAGACGATAATCACATGTGATTTGTCTTACTGGGTGTCCCTCTCCTCTTTTTACCAAAATAAAAAAATAAAAAAATCTTACAATTGCTTAACATGAAATTAATTAATAATCCCTCTGTCCCATTTTATCTGTCCTACTTACTATTCATTGGTCAAACCAACTCTTTCTTCTTTGTTATTTTCTTTAGTATTTTTACTAGTTTTTAAATTTGATTTTTTTTTTGTATTTAATAGTACTTTTAGTGTAGTTTCTAAATATATAAATTTTGTATATTAATACTAAACATAATATTATGAAAAACTGGATTCAAAATAATTTCATTCAAACCTCGTTAATCGAATCTGATACATACAAATGGGACTAAGGGAGTATTAATCACTTAAAATTAATTGATACTGAAATTGTTTTTTCCTAAGACAACCTTTACCTCTTAGGCTAAAACAAGACTTTCAATCTTACCATGGTATTAATATGCTAAGGGTACATATTTAATTTGATAGATGTGAGTCATGTGACTGTGATAATCTTATGGTGATAACACGTGGTGATGACAAAACATATTGAGTAATAATCACGGCAAATCAGTACACAGAGTTGTCTGGATCACACCAAAAAAACGTCGTTGAATTTTATGAGTTAGAATGATATATTTTATGTGTTAAAATAATATACTTTGTGTTAGAATAATGTACTTCATATCAGAACAATTAAACTTTTGAGTAAGATAATGTACTTTATGAGTTACAATAATGTACATTATGTTTTAGAATAATATACATTATACTTTAAAATAATTTACATAATGAACTATAAAAATGTAAATTGTAGTGGGTCACGTAAAAAATTACATAAAACAGTATCGTTTTCGAACCGTGGTCCACACAACTAGGTGGACTATAGTCTACTACGCAATAACTATAAACTAGATTATATTAAGGCCTCAAAATAAAGAGTTAATAGTATCATATTATATTATATTATATTACCAAGAATAATTTAATGAAATAAGTTTTAACTTTTTTGTTAAAAGATATTGAGAAAATTCCTCGTATGTATATGTAAAAGTACAATATTATATTATCTTAAAAATGACACCTGCAACTATTGAAAATAAACTATTTCCAATATTATAATCATTGCTGAGTATTTAATGAGTCAGATGCTTAATTTGATTTTTTTTTTTCCCTTTACTTTAAGCCCAAAAAAGAAATCCCTTTCTGTCCTTTCGTTTTGGACTCTTGGAGAAGAAGCTAGTTGTTGATGATTGAGAATGGAGTTTAATGGAAACAACAAAAGAAACAAGACTGGAGACAAAGGGAAAATCTACAACTATTTTCTATATCATTTACTGTTCTTAGATTAAATTATCTATACTTTATTTACTTATTTTCTTTAACACTTTTTTATTATTTTAAAATTTAATTTTTTTTTGTTTAATAATGTTTTAATTTACAATTTATAAATTTTATGGTAAAAGCTAATGTATATAGAGTAATACTAAATGTACTCTCACTTTCTACTCCATTTTTTACTTCCTACTAAGGTGTCATCCTTTGATTGATTTATTTGTTAATATCCAATTTGGTCTCTCGACTAATAGGATTTTACCACTTTGGTCATCGACTTTCAAATTCACTCAATTTTGTCCCCAACTATGCAATTTTTACTTATAGCGGTCCCTCGACTATTAGGGTTTCACCCCTTTGATCCTCGACTATCAAAGTTGCTTAATTTAGTCCCTAACTATGCAAATTTTACCTAAAATGGTCCCTCGACTATTATGATTTCACCACTTTGGTCATCGACTATTAGGATTTCACCACTTTGGTCCTCGACTCTCCAAAAAGGTCTCTAAATCCACAATAAACTTGCATTTTAGGTTAACATACATTTGCATAGTTATGAACTAAATTGAGCAACTTTGATAGTCGATGACCAATGTAGTGAAATCCTAATAGTCGAGGGACCAACATAAAGTGGTAATAGCCGAATATTTGAGAAATTATTTTAAGTAAAAATTTCATAGTTAGAGACTAAACTGAGCAACTTTAGTAGTCGAGGACCAAAGTGGCCTAGTGAAATGTTAAAAGCCGATGGACCATTTTAGGTAAAAATTGCATAATTGGGGACAAAATTAAATAAGTTTGGAAATCGATGACCAAAGTGGTGAAATCCTAATAGTCGATGGACCAAATTGGGTATTAGATTTAAATAACAAAGTGGGCCACAATTCTTATTCATTTACTTCTGTTTACTGAATAAAACTTGTACACATGGCGGGAGTTATATTCCATGGGAATACATATATCATATTCCGCTAGTGTATCATTGATACAGATTCCAATGGTACTGAGCATACAACAACATATATCATTTTAAATTTGGTGTACTATAAATATTATTAAGAGATCGAGCCTCTCCTATATGGGAGGTCATGAGACCGAAACTCACTGAAGGCGATATTAACTCTTTGTGCTTCAACAGGTTGAGAAAGTATAGAGAACAGATACTACAATGTAATAGGGTCAGTTGTATTCAAAAATAATAATAAATATTATTAAGAGTTTATTACCGAAATGGTTTCTCGGCTATTGCGAAATTACCAATTTGGTCATCGACAATTTTTTGTGCCTAAGTCCTCGACTTTGAAAAATTCAATCAATTTGGCCCTCCATTTATTTTGCCGGTTGACATCCGTTAAATCAAGACCAAATTGGTAATTTTGCTATAGTCAATGGACCATTTCAGTAATTAATTTTTCAAAAAAATTGTGTATGTAATGACTCAAATGGTTCCTTGACTATAGTGGAATTATCAATTTGGTCCCGATTTAACGGATGTCTAACAGTAAAATAAACAGAGAACCAAAATGGTTAAAATTTTCAAAGTCGATGACTTAATTAGGCACAAAAAAATGTCGATGACTAAATTGGTAATTTCACAATAGTTGAAGGACCATTTCGATAATAAATTCTATTATTAACATATGAGCGTCTAATAATACATGGTACAACCAGCATCAGGGCCGGTTTTTTTATTTTTGGGGCCCCGTTCTTATAAATAAATGAGGCCCTACCAAAAGTATAATCTTTAAAATCAATATGCTAAAGTTGAGGCAATAGGATTTAAACCTTTGATCTTAAGTAGGAAATACAATAAATTTGCATTTTTACCATTACTCCATTTAGAATCTTTTAACATTGATTGCAAACTTCTTATTTTTTAATGTCTTAACTAGCTAATTAAAAATTAAATATTGGGCCCTCAAAAATTTGGGGCCCTGTGCTGTAGCCCAGCTTGCACAGCCCAAAATCTGGCCCTGACCAGCATGCAATTTTTTTAGTACATGTGGTACTGTCGATACCGTATCGATTAGCATAATAGAAAAATCTTTAATTTTATACACTAATATTATATTATATTATATAAAAAATTAAATTTTAAATAACTCCACCAAATTTTGTATTTAATCAGATACCAAAAATTGATGAGAGAATATTCTAGCTAGTGCCAAATTGCAAAAAATGACAGCATTCATTTTCTAGTTGGTCCTAAGAAGATTCTAATGAAATTGACGTACCAAAGTGGCATAGCTATTCCTTAAGATCCGTCCATGCATAATTGACAAGGTAATGGTAACTTAGGAGTGATGAGCATAATTAATTATAACTATGATATTGATTGAGGGGGATTATTAATTGTTATTAATTAACATGAGATAATATATTTTAAGCATCCGTTACTTTTGTATGGAATGAAGACAACAGAGTTGAGATGGATCCGACGGTGTAAGAACAGGCCAAAAAAACATTTATCAACACCACTGTAGGAAGATTGGTGGCTAAATGACAAAGCAAAGACTAGAAACATTGACTAAATTAAACAAATAGCCAGCCAAAGATATGATGGTCAAGCGACATAAATGTATCTCTTCTAAATGAAAAGTCACAAGTTCAAATTTCAATGGAAACATTAACTCTTTGTACAGATACTTCACTGTAAAATAGAATCAAAAGTATTAAAAAAAAATAGCCACGATGCACAATGCTTGTATGTTAATACTAGTTTTACACGGGTTAATGCCCAATGTTTATACAAGATTATATAGGAGAAGTTTATACATAGGTAATTCTGTCGAATTTGTTTATTTAACACATTGTTGCCTTTTCATCACAATGCATGCAATTAAATAGTTTGTCATTTTGTGCATAAACATTTTTAAACAGTGGCTATATCCTATATACCAATTATTTTTGTTGTCAAGATTAATGCTGATTTTGTCTTTAATCCAAGCAGGTTGATTGTAGAAAATGAAATGAATTATAAATAAATTTATATTAGTTCTAGTATATTTATAGAATATCGGAGGCTTAAACAGAAAGTGGAGGGATAAACTGGAAATATCTCATTGAAGTGTTCATTGTTACAGCCTGGAAAGAAAACTGCCTCTGTTTATATAGAGGAACAGATGACAGCTCATAAAAAAAAAAGAAAGTCACAAGAATATGCCCCTTATGCTACTCCCTTTTCTTCCAATACCCCCCCGTAAGCTGGAGTGTGCAGGTTTTGAACACCCAGCTTAGACACAAATAGCTCAAACTAAGAGATTGGCAAAGGTTTGGTGAAGCCATCAACAATTTGGTTGGCTGAGGAAACTGATAGCAACTTGATCAATCCCTGAGCTACTCTTTCTCGCACCACGTGGCAGTCGATCTCGATATGCTTGGTCCTTTCATGAAAAACATAGTTTTCAGCAATTGCAATGGCGGATTTATTATCACAATAGATGGCAGCAGCTCCGTCCATTGTGACTTGCAGCTCCTGAAGTAGGGAGGAAAACCACTGTAATTCACATGCAGTGGTAGCAAGCGCTCTATACTCCGCTTCGGATGAAGATTTGGAAACGGTTGCTTGCTTCTTTGATCGCCATGAAACAAGTGATGTGCCAAGGAAAACACAGTAGCCTGTGACAGACCTGCGAGTATCTGCGCATGAGGCCCAGTCTGAATCAGAAAAGGCCTTTAGCTTAAGAGAGGTGCCTGCCGGATAAAACAGCCCTTGGCCAAGTGAGCCTTTGAGATAGCGGAGTATGCGATGTGCAGCAGCTAGGTGTCTGTCAGTAGGGGCGCTTACGAATTGGCTAAGCTGATGAACAGAGTATGTGATATCCGGCCTTGTCGCCGTAAGGTATAGAAGTCTACATATCAATCTGCGGTAAGTCCCAGGGTCATTCAATGGTATACCATCACCGCGTGACAAAGGAGCCCCTGGAACCATTGGCGTACTGACGGGCTTACAGTTAGCAAAGCCTGCATCATTTAATATGTCAAAAGCATACTTCCTTTGGCATATATTCAGTCCGGTGTCACTGGTTTTGGCTTCAATGCCTAAGAAGTAGCCTAGAGTGCCCAAATCTTTTATTTTGAACTCATTGTTGAGAAAGTCTTTGAGTTCCTGAATGAGGGTCAACTCATTGCTTGCTACTATAATATCATCAACGTAGACTAGGAGCACAATGAATTTACTGCCTTTGCCTCTAGTGAACAGAGACGGATCAGCTGAAGATTTTTTGAAGCCAATTCGCAACAGAGCAGCACTGAGCTTGGCATTCCACTGCCGACTTGCATGCTTTAGACCATATAAAGATCTCAACAGCTTGCATACTTGTTTCAGTTTCTCACCTTGAAAACCAGGAGGGAGTACCATATAAACTTCTTCGTGTAAATCTCCATGTAGGAACGCATTGTTTATGTCCATTTGATATATATGCCAAGCATTGGAGGCTGCCACAGCCAAGAATGTCCGGATAGTAGTTAGCCTAGCCACTGGGAAGAATGTCTCGATGTAATCTACCCCAAACTGTTGTGTGTAAACCTTAGCTACCAATCTTGCCTTGTAGCGTTCTATTGTACCATCCGCCCTTAGTTTAACCTTGTAAACCCATTTACATCCTATGGGAGTTTTATCAGTTGGCAAGTCTGTTAACTGCCATGTGCTGTTATCTTGGAGGGCTGCGATTTCTGCTTCCATGGCTTTCCTCCAACATTCATGCTTAATAGCCTGATTGTATGTTCGGGGCTCAGTTGTGGAAGTGACAGACATAGTGAAGGCTCTGTGTGACGGTGTCAAATTGCAAATGGATATGACTTTAGAGAGAGTATGAGGGGATGATCCTTGGCTACCAACCACCATGTCACAGTAGTAGTCTTGAAGTTTATTGGGGGCATGTCTACTTCTGTTGGAACGTCTCAAGGAGACTGGAACATCACTAACCACTCTCTCCTCAATAGCAGGAGCTTCATTTATCGGTTCTTCCTCATTAATAAGAGCATCAGACTCGCTTTGAGCATCACTGGATGGCGTCTGATTGGCATACAGTTCTTGTGCCTCACTGGTCATGAAATTATGTGGGGAATGCTCTGCAGAATTCCTAGCTGAATCATGTGTGTTAGAAGCCTCATAGTCCAACTGAGTTGATATAGGAATGTTGGGAAGTGAGGGACTGAATGACTGGGGCTCGGCATGCTGTACAGGCTGCTCAGATAACGGAAATTCTTCCTCATAGAATGCTACATCTCGTGACACAAATACAGATTCATCAAGCAAGTCATATAGTATATATCCCTTCACGTTAGCAGGCATACCTATAAAAATGCACTTCCTGCTTCGTGGAGCCATCTTATTTCTAGAATGGGGCAGAGTAGAAGCAAAACATAAGCAGCCAAAAACCTTGAGCATTTTGAGATCAGGGTCCTTACCATGCAGCTTACGATAAGGACTTAATCCTCCAATCACAGGGGATGGAACACGATTGATGATGAACACGGCATGCATGACACATTGTCCCCAAAAGTGCAGCGGGAGGCCAGCTTGGAAACGAAGAGTCCTAGCAACGTTGAGTATGTGTTGGTGTTTCCGTTCTACCACAGCATTTTGTTGCGGAGTGTTTACACATGATTTTTGGTGAACCATTCCCTTTTCAGCAAAGAAGTCAGACATGTCAAATTCCAACCCATTGTCACTCCAGAGTACTTTGATTAGAGCTCCGAATTGTGTGAATGCGAAGCTATGAAATCTCCTTATTAATTCTCTTACTTCTGATTTCTTCTTCATCAAGTGAACCCATGTAAAACGTGAGTAGTCATCAACCAAAGTTAGAAAGTATCGTTCCCCTTTCATTGAACAAATGGGAAACGGCCCCCATATATCTGCATGTATCAATTCAAAGCAAGCATACGAAGATGTAGTGCTTAAAGGAAATGAAGAACGCCTATGCTTGGCTAAATGACACACATCACACGCTTTATTCACAACAGATAGAGGTGGAATGTCTTTGAACAAATGCAATTTATTCACTGGAAAATGTCCTAGGCGTTGATGCCAAATTTCAGTCTTATTACATTGCATAACCAAACTTTTGTGAAAATCACTAGATTCCTTTGGAGGCTGCGTCAAGATGTAGAGCCATTTCTCATGCTTAGCTAAACCAACCGTCATCCCAAGCGGTTCCTGAATCACACACTGTCCAGAAGAAAATATCAGATTATATGAGGTATCTTGGAGCAATTTGCTTACTGATATTATGTTGAAATGGAAAGAGGGAATATGCATAACATCTTTTAACCACAGACTATTGCCAAGCTTTATGTTCCCTCTGTGCTTGACCGAAATGCGACTCCCAGTAGGTAGGCTTACTTCTTCCCTTTCAATACAGTGGTACTCATCAAACATATCAACAGAACATACAATATGATCTGTCGCACTAGAATCTATGATCCATGTAGAATTGCAAAGAGTAAGAGAATTAATATGAGAGTACTTGCCTTCATTGTTCTCTTCTTTGAAGTTAGGGACCAAGGAGATTGCTGCTGTGGTATTGGAGGTGGAAGGCTGCCCCATCTGACTCTGCAATGCATGCATCAACTTCTGAAACTGATCAGTTGAGACTCCCAAATCACTCATGTTATTCACTGCAGAAGTTGTATTTTGCTGTTTGGTCTTGGATTTGTATCCCGGCACCCAACCGGGGGGGTAGCCTTGCTTCTTATAGCATTTATCAATGGTGTGCCCTGTCATTCCGCAATAGACACATTTTGCTTTAGTTCCTCCAGCACTCATATACCTTCTGTTATTGTTCATGTTTACGGCAGCAATCATCTCATCAGTAGGTGTTTGAGTTGTTTGGATCATATTTGCTTGAATGACCTCCAAACTGTTAATATTCAGATTTGTGAAGCTGATTTGTCTTTCCACCTTTTCAGCCATTACAAAAACCTTGTCCACTTCTGGCAAAGGATCTTGGACCAGAACATTAGATTTCAGACTATTAAAATCATCACTCAGACCTTGCAAGAAACATATAACCTGATCAATTTCTCGTTCCTTTCTGATTGTGTCCATCAGATCGCAGGCACACCTTGGATTGCATTTACAAACCGGGAGAGGCCTCAAGGCGTTCATCTCCTCCCACATTGTCACGCATCTAGTATAATAGTCACTTACTGACATCGTTCCCTGCTTGAAATTGTTGATGTCATTCTGAAGTGCAGAAATTCTCTGTGCATCACATTGCGCAAATCGCTTCTTCAGATCATTCCATACGGCACTAGCTTGATCTAAATGCATAATACTCTACGCGATTGAGGAGTATACGGACCGAAAGATCCATGAACACACCATCAAGTTGCATCGTCTCCAAGCCGCGTACAGATTGTTCTCCATGCTTGGAGCTGAGAGACTACCATCAACGATGCACCACTTGTTTTTGATTTCTAAGGCCATCCTCATCGAGATTCGCCATGAACTGTAGTTGGAGCTCCCTAGCAGCGGTAGATTGACAAGTATGGTGCTCGGATTATCGTTCGCGTTCAAGAATAACGGATTCTCGACGTCTTCCGCACCATAATTTCGCTGCGTCTGTGGATTGAGATTCCTCTGCGGAGTCGTTGTCGATGCCGTTCGCACCGGCGATCGGCTAATAGGTGGAGTTGTCTGCCTCTCTTGACTCGCCTCGCCGGAGACGGCGGCGGCGTACGAGCTTCGTCGCGGCGGCGGTGGATGCTCTGATACCATATCGGAGGCTTAAACAGAAAGTGGAGGGAAAAACTGGAAATATCTCATTGAAGTGTTCATTGTTACAGCCTGGAAAGAAAACTGCCTTTGTTTATATAGAGGAACAGATGACAACTCATAAAAAAAAGAAAGTCACAAGAATATCCCCCTTATGCTACTCCCTTTTCTTCCAATATAGAATGCACAATAAGTATTTTACATAAAAGATTAATGAATGTGCCACAGTAGCTATTTTTGAAATTTTTTTCAATTTCTAAATTTGAAATATTGATTCCAATAATGTCGTAGTCCTAACATCTTTTCAATGCATCAAGTGTGTCACAATGTTCTAATCTATTGCCCTACATTGACATTTTCAGTAATGAGTTTTAAATCAATTTATTTGGTTATTTGAATGTTTTTCTTTTTCAACAAATCCCTCATAAGTAGTTAATATGATTGACTTCAATTTGTTTCTTTTTTTTATTTTTTCCATTTATTAATATACTAGTTTTTCACACGCATTGCGCGAATGTGATAACGTCCAACGTTTATTATTAAATAGGTATTTCAAAGTATATCCAATGCAAGATTATATATGAGATGTTCATGCATATATAATTGAATGTTGAATTTATTTATTAAATCGGTAATTCAAAGTTTATGAATACAAGATAATATATGAGAGATTGATTATAATTGTTACTAAAATAAATATTTGCAATTTTATAAAAACGTTGATCTAAATACTTAGTCTAAAAATGATAGTATAAATAAATACTACTTTTTCGTTTGAATTTCTTTAAGCCTTTTTAATTCTCTTTTGGGTAACATTGTCATTGTCTTTATTTTCAGTACTTATTTTTTTTTCTAATTTATTTATTGATATTTGGTAATGTGTCATGTATGTACAATTGAGTTATTGTAATAGTATAGAGAGCAGTGTCATGCAATGAGATTATGATGTAGAAAATTGTGGATTTGTCTCGTAGTGTTTGTATATATGACTGAGATCTTAGTTGTACTATAAATTCTTGATCTTGCAATCACCTATTGATATTTGATAGCGGTAGTTTTTCCCTCTATATGTTTCATGTGCTGTGAGATGTGTGACATACATTCTTATGTGAAAGTATTGAACAAAATATTAATATTTATTATACTAGTATTTTCGCCCGTGCGTTGCACGGAATGGATTTATTATAATATTTTAATAATATTTGGATCAATATATACAATTATATAAATTATATCATCGAATATTATATAGCGAAATTGATGAAATTGGTTTGATCGATTATGTTTTCCTTGCTTGAATTAGAGCAAATAATTAAACAATTACCCGTGTAAGGCACGGATAAAATTTTTTATTATATATTTAGATAATAAAAATAAAGATGAAATTATAAAAATTCTAATATTGAGCGTGCACATTTATTTGATTATAAGATTAGTGCAAAAGTATTACTTAATTAATTGAATAATATATGACTTGTTTGTCTACAATTGAATACTAAAATCACTGTAATTTTACAAATAAAGTTTGCAATTTTCTTGTTTATAAATAATATTATAACCAATAAACATAAACACGTAGTAAAGTAATAATTATTTAAAAGAAAATTAATTTATAATTAATTGTTTATACATCTAATTTAAATTTTAATTGTAAATTATTCATATTATTATGCAAATATTATTTTATATATATTAATCATGTGATTAATTTTTATTAGATGTTATTTTTATTTTTATTTACTATTTTTATCATATTATGAAAATATATATAGTTAGCCAAAAAAAATCAATGGTTTTTACTAAATAAATTATGAAAAAAAATTATGAGTTTAGTTTTACAAAAGTGCCCCTAAATTTTGGGGGAAACTTGGCTAAGCATTTCTATTATATTTATATATATATAAATTATTATTATTATTATTATTATTATTATTATTATTATTCCATTTCATGGTAAGTTAATTATGTTTCATTTTCCATTTTTCCCTTTTTACTGCTAATATTATTAGTATTAATCAGTAAATTATGGACCCTTTTTTTTTTATTTACTTTTCTATTGTTTTCTCAATAAATTTTCATTTTCTATTGTTTGGACAGAAGTGGATTGATGGGAAAGTACGAAATGGAAATTTTGTTAGGATTTTCCTTTTTTATTAGTAACCTTATTATTATTAGTTCGTTTCCTGGTTAGTTAATTTCGTTTTGTTTTCTATTTTTTTCTCGTAAGTTAATATTGTTTCCTTTTCATTTTTACTGCTAACGTTATTAATATTAATCATTGAATTATCGGTCATTTTTTATTTTCATTTTCTATTGTTTGTTTAAATTGTTTGGGTTGAAGTGTTTGTGCGGGAATAAACGAAATGAGGATTTTGTTTTTAATAATATTATAGATTATAGATTATAGAGCCAGTTAGGTAAAATGCATGCTTTGAAATTGATTAGAACAAAGGCATAAATTGATCTACACGTATTGATATTTAACATTCCTTATGAATATTGAATTATTATTCCTAGCATTAGTAATATGGGATCTTTTTTATTATAGTCAATTAGTGATATTTCCTTTTTCATTTTCTATCAATTAGAATTAAGGCACAAATATGCATAGGAGTTATATCATTATTATTATTATTTATTATTATTATTATTATTATTATTATTATTATTATTATTATTATATTATTATTATTATATGTTCCTTTTTCATTTTCTATCAATTTGGTGCCAATTAAGGCACAAATATGCATAAACATTATATCAATATTATTAATATTATTAATTATTAATTATTAATATTGTGCTCATAAATTTGTCATCTATCAATTAGGTGTCAATTAAGGCACAAATATGCGTAGGAGTTATATCAATATTATTATTATTATTATTATTATTATTATTATTATTATTATTATTATTATTATTATTATTATTATTATTATTATTATTATATTCGTTCCTTTTTCGTTTTTTTATCAATTTGGTGCCAATTAAAGCACAAATATGCATAAACATTATATCAATATTATAATATATTATTATATTATTATTAATTATTAATTATTAATATTGTGCTCATAAATTGTCATCTATCAATTAGGAGCCAATTAAGGCACAAATATGCGTAGGAGTTATATTATTAATTATTATTATTATTATATTATTATTATTATTATTATTATTATTATTATTATTATTATTATTAATTATTAATTATTAATTAATTATTTATTAATATTGTTCCCATAAATTTTTCAAAATGATTGAGATTACAAAAATGTTCCTAAATTTGTGCGGGAAAAAGTTTTCATACACTTCTATTATTATTATTATTATTATTATTATTATTATTATTATTATTATTATTATTATTATTATTATTATTATTATTATTATTATTATAT
>CP025656.1:7701197-7742362 GCA_003576665.1 Ipomoea trifida
AAATAATTTGACTGGTGTGTCATATTTTGATTGATTAATAAAAGGTGGTGAGTCATGGATTTTATTTATTAATTTTTCTTTATTCAATAAAATTCGAACACTTGATGAGAGTTATACTCCACGAAGTAGATATATCATTTTTCAGTAGACAATTGGCCCATTGTTCATTCTCCTTTTTTTGTTTTTTTTTTTTGTTTTTGTTTTTATATATAAAATTTTGACCAAGTGGGGACATTGCTTTCGGGTGAGAAGTGCAGATAAATAGCATCTGTCCATCTTGAGTGATTTAACTATTGGAAAATAAAGGGATTTTTTTTTTAAAAAAAATACGGTGACATTTTCGTAATTGTTACAAACTTTGTATATGCACTACGAAAAGGTGATGATAACTAATAATGCACTCAACTTAATTAAATTTTAATAGATCTTGAGAGTACTATTTGTCATCAACCGATACACTCACAAGATTTTCATAGTTGTTTCTCTTTATTTCCAGTCATTAAATCTTCTAAATTGATGGCCATCATTCGTCACCACTTTTCGTCTGAGACAATATGATGTTCTCAATTGAACCAAATTACACACACACAATGGAGAATGAAATATTAAAATTATTAGAAAGGGAATTTTAGAGAGTACAAAAAAAAATATTGCCTCGTAGTAGGATCCCACAGTGCCTTCCTCGTTGCTCAACACCTCCACCGAGTCGCCAATCCGGTACCTCACCATGTTTACAGAACTCATGGTTGTTGATTTTCCGGGAGAAACCGATTTTAAGAGATAAAGAGAGAAAAATAAAGGTATAATCTGGCTTAGAATTTCACATGGAATACGAATTATGATTATAAGCAATTCATTATATAGAAAATAAGGAAGAGAGAGATAGAGGTGAAAAAGGTAAGAAATTAAGAGGGGTGGAGATTGGTGAGTAGTTTAGGAAATTTGGCTAATTAGTAGGAGAAAAAAAAAATAAAAACATAATTACGCTACTGTTATAATTTAATTCAATATATATATTTAGAAAAAAAGGAATTTATTTAAATCTTAAATCACATATATAATTATGTTATGTTATTAAAAAATTATTTATGTACTGGATGAAGAATACATCTTGAACTTATGTATAAAAATCTTCAAGACTACTGAAACTTAATTCGATATATATATCTTTAAAAAAAAAGAATTTATTTCAATCTTAAATCACATATATAATTATGTTATGTATTAAATTTTATTTGATTGAAATAACTTAATCGAAATTACAAATATATCACCAAATATATCACATATTCATTCTATTTATACTATTACATATATTACATATATTACAAATATATCACCAAATATATCACACCAATTATATCACACCAATTATATCATCAATTATTTAATCACCAATTAATATTACCATATTATATTACCTTTTTAATATTTTAATTAATTAATAAATCCATTTATTCAAATCACCAACATTTAACCATAATAAATTAATAATTAATAGATTAATAAATAAATTCATAAATAAATAAAATAATAGATTTTACCAAAATGCCACTAACTTTGGGCGGGAAACTTTAGAAGGAGGATAATGTTATTATATATAGATAGATTTGTAGAAGGTTAATGAATATTGCATTTTGTTCTAGTTTCATAACTTGTTTAATTATTTGATAGTAGCAACAATAACTTTGCAGGTTGTCCGAATACTGATGCTATAATATGTCCACTTTCATCAACAGTTTCTACATCCATTTTGCACATGTTTATTTTGAAGTTTATGTTTTTTGAATTAGTATGAATGAGTGTAGTACTTGATTGTGTGTGTGTGTGTATAAATGAAATGAATTGTAAATTTATATTAGTTCTAATATATTTAAAGAATGCACAATAAGTATTTGACATATAATATTAATGAATGCTGCAACAGTAGTTATTTTTCAAATTTCTTCATTTTCTAAATTTGAAAGATTGATTCCAACAATGTTGTAGTCTCAGTGTTTTTTCAATGCATCTGTTGTGCCACAATGTTCTATTGCCCTACATTGATATTTTTAATAATGAGTTTTAAATCAATTTATTGGATTATTTGAATGTCTTCTTTGTTAACAAATCCTTTCTAAGTAGTTAATATGATTGACTTCAAACTATTTTTTTTTTAAGTTTCCATGTTATTAACATAATACTTGGTAAATAAATATATAACATTATTTTTTAGTATAACTTTGATATTTAATTACAAGATAGTGTAAAAAAGAAAACAATGAACAATGTAGCGAATATAATTAAATAATAAATTTGAAAGAAATGAATCTTTGTATTGTAGAAAATGTAGACAATATAACTAATGAAATTATATCTCTTTTTAAATTTTGTGATAATGAATATTTGTTTTTGAATAAAGGGATTGTGGATATTGAAATATAAATTAAATAAATGCATATGTATTATTTTTTGTTGTAACTACTATTACTTTTTTGAAAAAGTTACTAATTTATTATTTAAATTAATTAATAAGAGTAATATAGTGTGATACTTACTTTTGAATAATATACTCTCATATTCGTAGTATATGTTTAATAATTATGTCAACTTTGATTGGGATGAGGTTCGAACTCTAAGACCTTACTTATAGAAATTAATGGGTAAGTTAAAAAGTTTTTAACGGAATATTAACAAAAAAAAGAGAATATTTAAGGGATAATCATATAGTTAAAGATAAATTAGGAAACCTCAAGGGAAAATATAAATCTAAACAATCTGAGCCAATCATTTGATTAAATAATTTGACCGTCATTTTTTCTACCAATTTTAGGCCTAACTCTCTTTGGCTCTTATTAGTATAGTAGATAATACATGGTAAATAAATATATAACATTATTTTGTATTATAACTTTGATATTTAATTACAAGATAGTGTAAAAAAGAAAATAATTTAATGAACAATGTAGTGAATATAATTAATTAATAAATGTGAAGGTATTGAATCTTTGCATTGTAGAAAATATAGACAATATACCTAATGAAATTATATCTCTTTTTAAATTTTTTGATAATGAATTTTTTTTTGAATAAAGCATTGTAGACATCAAATTATAAATTAAAAAAATGCATATGTATTGTTTTTTTTTATCTACTAATTTATTTAATTTAATAAGAGTAATAAAGTGGGTACTTACTTTTGAATAATATACTCTAACATATTTATAGTATATGTTCAACAATTATGTCAACTTTGATTAGAATGAGGTCCGAACCTAATACCTTTCTTATAGAAATTAATAGGTAAGTTAAAAGTTAACGAAATATTAACGGAGAAGAGAATATTTCACAAATAATCATATAATTAAGAATAAAGTAGGAAATTTCAAGGAAAAATATAAATTTAAAGAATCTGAACCATCCATTTGATTTAATAATTTGACCGTCATTTTTTCTAACCATTATAGGCCTAACTTTTTTGGCTCTTATATATTAGTGTTCTAGTTTTTCAAGCGCATTGCGCGAATGAGATAATGCCCAATGTTTATTTTTAAATAAGTATTTCAAAGTATATCAATGCAATATTATATAGAAGATATTCACGCATATATAATTGAATGTTTAATTTGTTTATTTAAAATCGTTAATATAAAGTTTATGAATGCAAGATAATATGTGAGAGATTGATTATAATTGTCACTAAAATAAATGTTTGCAATTTTGTAAAAATGCTAAATCTAAATACTTAGTCTAAAAATGATAGTATAAATAAATACTATTTATAAATTAATGATTACTTTTTTGATAATGAATATTTTTTTGAATAAAGGCATTGTAGACATCGAATCATAAATTAAAGAAATACATATGTATTTTTTTTTGTTCTAACTACTAATCTATTTAATTTAATAAGAGTAATAAAGTGGGGTATTTACTTTCGAATAATATACTTAACATATTTATAGTATATGTTCAACAATATGCCTAACTTTGATTGGGATAAGATTCGAACCTAAGACTTTTCTTATAGAAATTAATGGGTAAGTTAAAAGTTAACGTAATATTAACGGAGAAGAGAATATTTAACGGAAAGTTTAGCGGATAATTATATAATTAAAGATAAATTAGGAAATCTAATGAAAAAATATAAATCTAAACAATCTGAACTATTCATTTGATTTAATAATTTGACTGTCATTTTTTTCTACCCATTATAGGCCTAACTTTATATATATATATATATATATATATATATATATATATATATATATATATATATATATATATATATATATATATATATATAGTAGATATCTTACATTCTATATCCTAATAATATGGACGATATGACTTGTTCTTTATACATCATATTGATACCCGTCCTTTATCCTTTTAGATATATGGGAGACGGATCCAACACTATGTTTAGTTGATAGTGCAACCACTCATACTATCCTGACAGATAACATATTCTTTCACACAATTAATCCAAACACCAGTAATATTTCGACTATTGTTGATGATAGAATTTCCATTATTGTGAGCTCCGAAAGAGCGACGCTCATATTACCTGAAGGTACTTGTCTAAGCAATCGAAACAACCCTCCTATACCTTCCATTAAAAAGAACTTTGCCTAGTTTCAAGGATATTCGGTCAAACGATTTCCACATAGAAACTAAAACTAAAAACAATATCGAATTCCTTGTCATGACCCAAACGGTCAATAACCAGAAATAGGAAATCGAAGAACTTCCTTCCTTTTCTTAAGGCTTATATTATTATATTCTTATATCAGGCCCCAAATCTCCTACGTTGCTCTCGCAGTAAAGCTTAAAAATACACATTCATTCGGTCTATGGCATGACCGCTTAGGTCACCCTGGGCAAATTACGATAGGCTGGATACTTTCAAATTCCGCTGGGCATAACCTTCTTCGGACGAACATTCTTTCTCCAAAAGATTACACTTGTATTCCTTGTGCGAAGGGAAAACTTATTGTTTGGTCCTTTCATCCTAAGATTGATTTTGAGTCACATGTTTTCTTACAAAGGTTATAAGGCGATCTTTGTGGACCAATTCATCCTTCTTCCAAACCATTTCGATATTTCATTGTCCTCATTAATGCTTCCACTCGATGGACACATGTTTGCCTGCTACTCACTTGAAATATGACATTTGCAAAATTCACGATCCAAAACATTAAGTTTAATGCCCAATTTTTCGATTTTCCTATTCAGAACGTAAGAATGGATAATGCTAGTAAATTCACTTCGTCAGCTTTTGACGATTATTATATGGCCATGGGATTAAGGTGGAACATCTTGTACTATATGTCCACCCCTAGAATGGTTTAGCTAAACCATTACTACAATGATCCAGTTTACCATTCACTTGTTGCGGGCACGCAGTGTTGCATGCTGCTGATCTAACACAATTTCCGCCAATTGCATATCATTAATATTCCCCTCAACAACTTGTACGTGGTAATGAGCTAGACATTTCTCATTTGCGTGTCTTTAGTTGTGCGGTTTACGTACCCCTACCACCTCCACAGCATACCTTGATGGACCCTCAATGCAAATTAGGTATCTATGTGAGATTTGTTTCTCCATCTACAATTAAATACCTAGAGCCCATGAATAAATGCTTATTTACTGCTCAGTATGCTTACTGTGTCTTCGATGAAGACCATTCCCAAGCATTAGGGGGAGAGAAAAACCTATTTTTGAAAAAAATGTTAAGAAATTTCTTGGGATGAAAAATGTCTTCAATATCTTGACCCACGTACCAATCAAGTTAAGAAAATAATTAATTTACAAAAACTAGCAAATAATCTACCAAATGTGTTTAGTAACTATAAAGGACTAATTAGGTCCTATATATATTCCTGCAGAAAATGATCCATCAAGAATAATTGTCCCCAAAGGACCAAATACTAACACTACATGCTGTTAAAACCGTGGAAGACAAGTTCGTGCAAAAGATTGAAATCCGCAAAAAATTAAAAACAGTAAACAATCACAGTTACTCCAAAATCGTCCTGAAGACGGAGAACTCAATGTAAATGCATGTGCTACAAATAGATCTAACACTGAGATATGGAACACCTTCATTAAGATATATTAGCTAATGAGAAAGACTTGGTTGATGTAAGTATAGAAATTTTCATAATCTTTGTAGGAACAGGAAAAAATTACAATAGAAATCTAACAGTCATCGATGACCAATTTGCCTATACAATTGCTCTTAACATTTTTTTCTTTTGATAATCTGGATCCAAAACCAAAAACTATAGTAGAGTGTTGGAAGCACTCTTGATTGGTTGAAATGGAAAGAAGCAATTGAGGTTGACTCAGCTCGCTAAATAAGATAAAATTCCTTAGTCCTCTTGTACTCACCCCTAAAGGTGTGATCCCAATAGGATCCAAATGGGTATTTGTATGAAAGAGGAATGAACAGAATGAGTTGGTCAGATACAACGCGAGACTTGTAGCTCAAGGGTTTTCATAGAGACTCGAAATAGATTTTGAGCAAACTTACTCTCTTGTCTTATATGGCACATCGTTCCATTATCTAATATCGCTGGCACTAAAAATGAATCTAGAAATGCAGTTAATAGATGTTGTGACCGCATATTCATATGGGTCACTAGACACTGACATATTTATGAAAGTACCTGAGGACGTCCAAAATCCTTTATGTAAAGGAAAAACTAACAAATCAAAATATGTTCAACGTAAAATTACAAAAGTCATTATATGGCTTAAAAAAATCAGGAAGAATGTGTGTGATCGATTTTGTCAATTGAGAGAATTCCTTTTAAAACAAGGATATGAGAATAAAGATATCAGTCCTTGCATCTTCACTAAGAAATCATCTAATGGATTTTGTATTATATCCATCTATGTAGATGGTATAAACATTATAGGGACATGCAAGGATGTCAAGAGGGTATGCTTGTGTTTAAAGGAGGAATTTGAAATGAAAGACTTGGGAAAAACCAAGTTATGTCTCGGCTTGCAGATTGAACACCTCCCTGAAGGGATATTCATACATCAATCCAATTACACAGACAAATTATTGGAGAAATTCTACATGGATAAGTCTCATCCACTTAGTACTCCAATGGTAGTCTGATGATAAGGACCCATACAAACCTAAAGAGGATAATGAGGACATTCTAGGACCAAAATTCCCTTACTTAAGTGCCATCAGAACACTTCTATATCTTGCCAACTACACTAGACTAGATATTGCATTTTCAGTAAAGATGCTAGCTCGATTTAGTGCTGCTCCAACCAAAAGGCATTGGAATGACATTAAACATATCCTCAGATATTTGCAAGGAACAAAGGATCTTGGGTTTCTATTTAGAAGGGACCAAGACACCACATTAGTGGGATATTCGGATGTTGGTTATAAGTCTGATCCGCATAATGCTAGATCCCAAACCGGATATGTAATCCTCTATGGAGGTACTAGTATCTCAGAAAATCAGTTAAACAGACACTAGTAGCTACCTCGTCTAAACACTTTGAAATCATTACTTTATACGAGACCTCAAAAGAATGTGTATGGTTGAGGTCACAAATACATAATATTCAAGACTCGTGTGGATAATGAGTATTAGAAAGACCCCCACTGTCCTGTATGAGGACAATGTTGCATGTGTTGCTCACAAAACAAATTACACCAAAATTCTTTTACCCACATGAACTCCAAAAAAGTGGTGAAATATAAGTCCAAAAGATTCAATCAAGTGAAAATCTAGCAGATTTATTCACTAAGTCCTTACCTACATCTACCTTTTGAGAAATATGTTTATAAAATTGGTATGCGTAGGTTATGAAGGTTGTTGTCTTCAAGGGGAGCAACAGCATCTCGGTGCATATGAATTATCAGTCCAGAAGACCAATAACTCTTGCAATCTTGAAGATTAAACCCAGAAGCTAAGGTTTATGATTGCACTCTTTTTCCCTTAACTAAGTTTTTTTTCACTGAGTTATTCTTAGTGCTTAAGGTTTTTAATGAGGCAACTAATGCAACATATGATTATCCATATATCGTGTACTCTTTTCTTAAGTAGGTTTTTCCCACAAGGTTTTTTTAGTGAGTTTTTAACGAAGCATGATTATGGCAAAATAATGTCCAGGGGAAGTGTTATAAAGATATATCATTTATTATTATTATTATTATTATTATTATTATTATTATTATTATTATTATTATAATTATTATTATTATTATTATTATTATTATTATTATTATTATTATTATTATTATTATTATTTGTAATTGATGTAACAATATAATTTTAGAATTAATTGCAGGGATTATATTATTTCCTTCCAAACACACACAATTATATATATATATATATATATATATATATATATATATATATAGGATCGCGTTCAAATGCGTATTGGCCGCCCAGGAGAGAAATGCGGACGAATCACAGCGCGCCACGTGTCCGGAATGTAGTTGCACCTAACGTTATAACTAGGTGCACGTCATGTTATAACTAGGTGCACATAGGTGCACCTAGATGCATAAATGTTAACAAGGTAAATTACTTGCACCTACAAGTGAAAATAGGTGCACACGTGCAAATAAAATGTATTACAAGTGCAAGTAAATTGTACAATGAGCATCAATACTAAGTGCACCTAATGTTAAAACTAGGTGCACCTAATGCTATAACTAGGTGCACATAGGTTGCAACCAGGTGCATAAATGTTAACAAAGTAAATTACTTGCACAAGTGCAAGTAAAATATATTGCAGATGCAAGTAAAATGTATTACAGGTGCAAGTGAATTGTACAGTGAGTATCAATATTAAGTGCACCTAATGTTATAACTAGGTGCACCTAATGTTATAACTAGGTGCAACCTATGTTATAACTAGGTGCATGAATATTAACAAGGTAAATTATTTGCATTTGTAAGTGAAAGTATTTGCGAAAATAGGTGCATGAATATTAATAAGGTAAATTACTTGCACTTGTAAGTGAAAATAGGTGCAAAAATAGGTGCACTTGTAAGTGAAACTAGGTGCACTTATAAGTGAAACTATGTGCACTTGTAAGAGAAACTAGGTGCACCAAAGTTTCAGTTATTTACGAAAATGCCACCGCGTTATTTTTTTAAAATTGCATTTGATTCGTTGATCTGGACACGTGGATGGCTGTAAAGCGTTCTCATTTCTTAACTGGGCGGCAATTCGCATGGGAGTGCATCCCTATATATATATACATATATATATATATATATATATACATATATATATATATATATATATACATATATATATATATATATATATATATATATATATATATAGTCTGTCCTTATTTTCTTGTTGTTCATAAAACGAGTTAATGCCTACAAACTAATCTGCATTATAGCATTTCTATCTTTGTTTGTTGAAGCTTTAATCTTTTTTATTTTCTTTCTCCATGATCACAATGATTTCTCTTTTTTTCCCTCTAGTCTTTCTTCGTTATTTTTTCAAAATAATAATTAAGATAGGAAAGTTACATGATTGATGACCAAATTATAGTCAAGTTTATGTAACATTAAATTCTAAAATCGATTTTAGAATTAACACCACAATAATTAGCCTTAATACATTTTTATTCAAAATCAAATTAATTAGACCTTGTGGTCAAGCGTCATGAAGTGACTCTCTCAAATGGGAGGTCATGAGTTCAAGTCTCAGTGGGAGGGTAGCAATATTGACCTGTGACCTTAGTATTAAGCTATTCTTAGCTCTCAAGACACACACACACCTATGTAGTAATAATCAAATGATACCACCTCTTCCTGTGAATCCCATAAGACCCTTGCACACAAACTAGATTGTGTGCAATTTGCCCAGCATGAATGCATATATGCATTTACGGACTCACAGGAACAGGTGGATGCACTTAAATATTTTGGGGGTGTATGTTGTGGATCATTGGGCTTATTTTATCGATGTGTTGGTGGGGAGTGGGGGAGGGGAGGGACGGAGGGTTTGTGGTGTGTCGTTTGTGGTATCGTTTCGCATTGTCATTTTTTGTTGGTATGGGGGTGTTGTGCTAGTTGGTCCTTTGGGGAGGGCTTTTTGTGCGGGGATGTTGTATCAACTATCAATGGTGGTGCATTGTAGGTGTTGATGTGGTGCAATGAGGTTGTTCTAGTTGTGCATTCTAATTGTCGCTGTGGTTTCACCTCTTTCCATATTCGGCGTCTTAGTCTTAGCATTACAGGTGCCAAATAATTGTAGAATAAAAATATCCTAACAACATAAACCTGGCCTATCAAATTATAAAGATGTTGACACTTGATATAAAAAATAAAAATAAAAAAGCGATTTAAGATAAGTGAAACAGTTTTTTTTTTTTTTTGAGTAGATATTATGTTACACTAGTATTTGTATTCTGTGAATTGAAATTAATTTAATCTTGATCAAACTTTATTTGGAAGTAATTTTTTGAATAGATTGAATTGAGCAGAATGACTAATAATTTGCTAATTTTATGTTAAAGGGAATGCGAAATGGAATTCGATCTCAACCTTAGCTTGAGTAGAGGAAATGACTACTGCATATAATAATATATGGTTTGCCATCACATATACTATACTAGTTTTTGTTATGCGCGATGCACGACCCGGCAATTATTGCATGGACCATGGTCAACACAACTGTGTGGACCAAAAATAAAAAATACATTATTTTTGTACTGAATGTACATTATTTTTGTACTGTAAGTACATTATTTGATAGTATATATCAAATAATGTCCCTTCAGTACAAAAATAATGTACCCTAAAATAATGTACCTACAGTAAAAAATAATGTACCTTCAATACAAAAATAATGTACTTTTCATTAGTATTTTATATTACAATTTTAAATTTATTTGAATTTTAATATAGTAAATAATAATAACAATAATAATAATAATAATAATAATAATAATAATAATAATAATAATAATAATAATAATAATAATAATAATAATAATAATAATAATGTAAACTATTTTTATAAATTGGATATTTGTATTTTAAAAAATAACTAACATATAAATGTAATATTTAATGTGTATATTATTATTATTATTATTATTATTATTGAAGAAGATAAGAAAATATATGGTGAATGCATGTGCATAGTAATAATAGTGGAAAATATAACGGAAGTTGTAACGGTAGGAGTATATTTGTCAAAAATATTATGTATTACAACTTTTATAGCATAATGTACAAAAAAAAAACTTAACGAAAAAAACAGACATAAATGAGGGGTATAATCTTCATTCACATTTATTATGTTTATATATATATATATATATATATATATATATATATATATATATATATAGGGTTGCACTCTGGTGCGAACTCTCGCCCAGGTAGGAAATGAGAACGCTCCACAGCCGTCCACGTGTCCAGATCAACGAATCAGATGCAATTTTAAAAAATGACGCGGTGGCATTTTCGTAAATAACTGGAACTTTGGTGCACCTAGTTTCACTTACAAGTGCACCTAGTTTCACTTAAAAGTGCACCTAGTTTCACTTACAAGTGCAAGTAATTTACCTTATTAATATTCATGCACCTATTTTCGCAAATACTTTCACTTACAAATGTAAGTAATTTACCTTGTTAATATTCATGCACCTGGGTGCATCCTAGGTGCATCTAGTTATAACATAGGTTGCACCAAGTTATAACATTAGGTGCACCTAGTATTGATGCTCACTGTACAATTCACTTGCACCTGTAATACATTTTACTTACATCTGCAATACATTTTACTTGCACTTGTGCAAGTAATTTACTTTGTTAACATTCATGCACCTGATTGCACCTAGTTATAGCAATAGGTGCACCTAGTTATAACATTAGGTGCACTTAGTATTGATGCTCAATTTACAATTTACTTGCAATTGTAATACATTTTACTTGCACGTGTGCACCTATTTTCACTTGCAGGTGCAAGTAATTTGCCTTGTTAACATTTATGCACCTGGGTGCACCTATGTGCACCTAGTTATAATATTACGTGCACCTAGTTATAACGTTATGTGCAACTACATTCCGGACACGTGGCGCGCTGTGATTCGTCCGCAGTTCTCTCCTGGGCGGCCAGTACGCACCTGAACGCGATCCTATATATATATATATATATATATATATATATATATATATATATATATTGAATTTCTAACGTTAACGTTGTCATTTAATTAACTAGGTTGTACTTGGCAGGTACGAAGTTGCGTGCCTTATTTTCCCAATTTTAATTAATTCATTAAATTAATGAAATGAAGAATCTATGTTAATTAGCTAATAGACATCACATTACCAAAATCAATGGCAATGCAATGCCACCTATAATTTCTTGCTTGATTATGAAAGAACAATAAAATAAAATAAAGCCGGACATAGCCGGCTATCTGCAGATGATGACCAGGGACTTAGATTTTGTCGTTGCTCATTTCCTTCAAATGTTCTCTTTTTCGTTTGTATTCTCTTTGAACTAACATGCAGCTGTCTCTTGGTTGCGAAGCAAGTTATTTTTTCTATTTTATTTTTCCAAAAATTATATTTTTTTGTTTGGATAATGACCTTGTAGTCTAGTGGCACCCGGTTACACCCCCATGTAAAAAAAAAGGGTGGGTTCGAGCCTCAGTGAAAGCCTGTTGTCTCTTTGTGCTTCAGTAGGTTGAGATACAATAAACTTTTAGTTTCAAATTGTCAATAAAGTACGTGGAGCAATGTTTTTTTTTTTTTTTTTTTGAGGATATGTATGTTTTAAATCCATTCATTAATATAATGTACATGCCTGTAAAATTTTATCATTATTGTTCTCTAAAAAATGTAGTTGATTGGGGTTACTAACAAAATTTTACCTCCTTTCCCCTTAAAACACACTCTAATAACTCTCTATAATTTAGTGGCTAGAAATGCAAACCGTTGATTTTCATTGCATTTTTTTTAAAATATTTATTTGTGTAGTATACACTTCGTAGAAGTTAGCTTGTAGTATGTCACTTATGTTTATTTCTAGCCACTAAATTGTGAGGGCGGGGTGTGTGGGCTGGGGTACGGTGGGGGTTGGAGTGGAGAAGAGGATTATGAGATAAAATTTCATAATAAGTTCAAGTCGACTACAATTTATGAAAAGTATAACGTACTCGAGAACTAAGTTAAGGTGGTAACATTTAACATAGAGACCGAATTTACAATTATTTTATAATTTAAGAACAAATTAAAGAATGTAAATTTTTTTCCAAATGTTTTGTCTATTCGGTATATACATGAACCCAATGCTTCAGCAATTACTAACACGTACTCCTAAATAAAATCTATAGTTTCATATAACATATTTTAAGTGTTATTGGAAAATCATTCATATGCCCCTATGAAATCTTTATAATAACAATTTTGTTAGCAACGAGCATTGTTCGATCTGGCCAAACAATACTTCCTATATACACACAAGTTAAAGATAACAATGAGATCCCTAAACATACAGCTAAAACTCAAAATGTGAGTTTTAACTGTTAGGAACTAAGAAGTGTAGCTTCGCGACTTGCTCTATTAATACTAATTATTAGGATGAAACGTTTACCATTATGTCTAAAATTATAACTAGTAACAAATATGCAATTTTATTACATTACTAGTTTTTTCATGCGCGTTGCGTGGATAGGATAATACCCAATATTTATTTTTAAATAAATACTTCAAAGTATATCAATACAGGATTATATAGGAGATGTTCATGCATATATATGTAATTGAAATGTTGGTTTTTTTTTAAAAATCGGTAATTGAATGTTGAATTTGTTTATTTAAATCGGTAATTCAAAGTATATAAATCCAAGATAATATATGAGAGATTGATTATAATTGTCACTAAAATAAATGTTTACAATTTTGTAAAAACGATAGTCAAAATACTTAGTCTAAAAATGATAATATAAATAAATACTACTTTTGGTAATAAAAATTTATACATTTTAAATCATATTAATAAAGAAATACTTGGTAAATAAATATTTAACATTATTTTGTATTATAACATTTATACAAAATATTTAATTACAAGTAGTGTAAAAAGAGAATAATGAATAATGTAGTGAATATAATTAATTAATGAATTTGAAGTAAAGACAATATAAGTAATGAAATTATATCTCTTTTTAAATTTTTTGATAATGAATAATTTTTATTGTAGAAAATAAAGACTATATAACTAATGAAATTATATCTCTTTTTTAATTTTTTGATAATGAATAATTTTTATTGTAGAAAATAAAGACAATATAACTAATTAAATTATATCTCTTTTTTAATTTTTTGATAATGAATATTTTTTTTTTGAATAAAGGCATTGTAAAATCTAAATTAAAGAAATGCATAATTTATTTAATTTAATAAGACTATAAGAGTAATAGAATGAGTGCTTAATTTTCAATAATATACTCTGATCTAACATATTCTTAGTATATGTTTAACAATTATACCAACTTTGATTAGGATGAGATTCTAACCTAAAAAATTTATAATAGAAATTAATGGGTAAGTTAAAAGTTAACGTAATATTCTGTTATTAAAGTTAAAAGCTAATGGGATGTGAGGTTATTTAAGGGAAGAAAATAATATAATAGAGGGTAAAGAAGAAAAATCATAAAAAATTACTAAAATCAAAATAATATGAACCATTCGTTTAAGTAAAATAATTACACCAACTTTTACTATATGTTTCATAATATTCATATGTTTATTCGTAATCTATTTTTTCTTTTTTCTTTTTAACAACATGCTATTACGAATAGTGAACTATTGTTCGCAATAGCAATTTGAGGCTACAAGAGAAGCACCTTGTTTTTGTTAGCAGTCCCATATTGTTATTGCAAATAATAGCTCTTTGCTTGATATCTAGCAGTATATCAAATATAATTTTTATATATATTATTTTTTTTATTTTATGCAACTAGTAATTATATTTCTTTTAAAATATTAATTTCTCAAGAAAAAGTAATTATACTTTTAAATATTTTATTTGAACAATTCTATAACTATAAATTTTAGTGTTTAATATTGTTATGAATTGCTTATGAAAGTTTGTAAGGATGTATTCAATTTAGAATTTTAATGACTTTTGTAGACTTTTTAAAATAAAAGAGTTGATAAAAGTTTATGCAAGTTTTTTATACAGACTTTTATAGAGTCTTACAAAGTTTTAATAAGTTTTGAATGACTGTAAAAAAGTCAATAAAAATTTATTAAAATATATTTACCAAAAAAAAAAAATTTATTAAAATATATCATTTTAAAAATTTTTAAAAATCTACAAAAGTCATGATTGAATACACCCCGTAGATACCTTGGGTGTAAAAATTAATTACATTTCAATGAAAAGATATTGAACACGAGATCTCCACCTACCATATATAAACTCAAAAAGCTGATTCTTTAAGGTTGGAGTTCTATAGTGAGGCATATTTCACTAGATAAAAATAAGTGCACAAGTTAATTTGTTGATGATTGATGAGTCATAATGCTTTGGAAATGCTAGAGGATTACTTAATTAATAGTATTTATCTTCTATTATTGACGGGGATATTATTGGATAAAGTTTAGGCAAAATAAATTCTGATTAATTATACTTAATATAAAGAAATTTGGCCCACATGCAACTTTGTTATATTTGTGCAATTGATAAGTTAAAATACCAAACTATGACTATAATTTAGCCCACAGGCAATTATGTGTTGGCATATAGTTTTTGGTAGTTTTTAACGTTAAGAATAGAAATTCAACCTTGTGCTCATCTTATTTCTATTCTAATTTTCAAGGTCCATTATGCGTAAAAATTTTGCCCACAAGCAATATAATCTTTATGGCATTTGGATCTAGGACATGCATCATTTACATTGGTAATGTATGCAATGCAGTTCTATCTATGCCTCAAAATTCTAATCCAAACCTTTACCTTTATTGCATATCAATCCGTTACTCACATAGATTTGAACATTGAAGTTCCATAACTTAGGGGCGACAACTATAAGATGTGAAAGAAAACCATTCTTCTTAAATTAGAGCGTAAAGACTTGGACTATGTTATTCACAATGAGAAACCACCGGTCCCCACTAAACACCGTACCCAAGATGAGGTTACGCTATATGAGCGATGGGATAGATCCAATCGACTCAGCACAATGTACATCAAGGCAAAAATATCTAATGGGATTCGGGGTTCCATTAGTGACAAGCATAAGGATGTCCGAGCATTGCTCAATGCTATTGACGACCAGTTCGTCACTTCAGAAAAGGCTTTAGCAAGCACCCTCATCATGAGATTCTCCTCTCTTCGTCTCACTTCCATCAAAGGTGTGCGCGAGCACATCATGGAATTACGTGACATTGTGGCTCAACTTAAGACTCTTGGGGTAGATATGTCAGATGACTTTCTTGTGTACTATGCTTTGTACACCCTACCATCATCGTGCGAACCTTTTAAAATCTCTTACAACACACATAAGGAAAAATGGTTTATAAATGATTTAATGACTATGTGTGTTTAAGAAGAAGGTAGATTGGTGACGAAAATGGGTGAAAGTGTCATGCTGGCTACGGCACGTGACAAGTCTAAATCTGAAAAATCTCTAGGTTCCACTTCTAAGGCTAAAGGGAAAGGAAACATTCTACCTCAAGCTGACATAAAGAAGGTGCATAAGTGTTTCTTTTGTAAAAAGAAGGTACACATGAAGAAAAATTGTATCAAGTATAAGAAGTAGCCTAGGTTGAGAAGAAAGGTAAGATATCCTCATTTATTTGTTATGAATCTAATATGTCTGAAGTTAATGCTAATACTTGGTGGATTGATTCTGGTTCAACAATCCACATTGCAAACTCTTTATAGGGAATGCAAGATCTAAGGAAGCCGGTGGGAAAAGAACGGACCATCTTATTGGGAAACCAGATGGGGTCGCAAGTGGAAGCTATTGGAACATGCAAGCTTGTTTTAAGCAGTGGTTTTGTTTTGGTTTTTTAAAAAGACATTTTATGTACCAAGTTTCTCCCCCGAAACTTGGTTTCAGTATCGAGACTTGTACCGATGGGTTTTTCATTTACTTTTCAAGACAAAAGTTTTAACATTTTTTATAATTCATCTCGTATTGGATATGGTACATTGTCTGATGGTTTTTATCGTTTATATTTACAAAACAATGCCATTTATAGTTCATTGCATGTTCATTCCGGTTCCAAAAGGTCATATATTAGTGAGAACTCATCCATGTTATGGCATCAGAGATTAAGTCATATCTCCCTTGAACGTATAAAGAGATTAGTAAATTATGGGGTACTTGATACTCTTGATTATACTGATTTTGAGACTTGTATAGACAGCATTAAGGAAAAGCAGACAAACAAGTCTAAGAAAGGTGCCAAAAAGAGTTCAAGCATATTGGAAATCATACACACTAACATTTGTTGTCTAGATATGGATATGCCAAGTCAAAAGTATTTCATCACTTTCATTGATGATTTCTCACCTTTTACTTATGTGTATTTGATTCATAATAAAAATGAAGCATTAGATGCCTTCAAGTCTTTTAAGGCTGAAGTTGAGAACCAATGTGGAAAACAAATACAGATAGTAAAATCCGACAGAGGTGGTGAATACTATGGTAGGTACACTGAAGGTGGACAGGCACCTAGTCCATTTCCTAAGTTTCTTCAAGAACATGGGATTGTAGCCCAATACACCATGCCTGGTTCACCGGACCAAAATGGTATTGCTAAAAGAAGAAACCGAACGCTTATTGACATGGTGCGGAGTATGCTTAGCAACTCAAAACTTCCTAAGTTCTTGTGGGTTGAAGGACTTAAGACAGCTACGTATATATTAAACTGTGTTCCAACCAATTAGGTTGTCCCAAAGACACCATTTGAGTTATTTAAAGGTTGGAAACCTAGTTTGCAACATATGCGTGTTTGGGGATGCCCGTCTGAGGTAAGGATATATAACCTACAAGAAAAGAAGTTGGACCCAAGGACTATTAGTGGTTTCTTTATTGGATACGCATAGTCCTCCAAAGAGTATAGATTTTATTGTCCATCTCATTCAACTAGGATGGTGGAATCAATAAATGCTAACTTTCTTGAAGATTATATGATTAGTGGGAGGGATAGGTTCAATGGTTTGATTTCTAATCATGATCATATTGAATAATGTCCTTCTGCATCATCATATAGGTTGATAATAGATTCAAGCACTCCTTAAGATCAAACGGGTAATGAACAACCTATTGAAGAAATTCCACGAAATGCTGACATTATTTCAAAATATTAACCAATTTAGGAAATTCCTGATCCGGTAGTTAAACCAATAACTTCTCAAGGAGATGGTAATTCAACTTTGAGGCAATAAATTCAAGATAAAAGATCGGAAATTTTGAGTGATTGCATAGTGTATCTGCAAGAGTCTGATGTTGGAGCCAAAAATAATCCAAAAACGTTTTCACAAGCCATAAATTGTAAAGAGTCATATTTATGGTATGAAGCCATGAAGGAAGAAATAAATTCCATGCGAAGCAATGGGATTTGGGACCTTGTTGAGTTGCCTAATGGGGCCAAGGTCATTGGTTTGTAAATGGGTTTATAAGACTAAAAAGAACTCATTAGGCAACATCGAGCGATACAAGGCTAGGCTCGTTGCTAAAAGTTTCACTCAAAAAGAAAGAATCGACTACACGGAAACCTTTTCTCCTGTATCAAAGAAAGATTCACTTCGCATAATCTTGGCTTTGGTTGCACATTTCAATCTTGAATTGGAACAAATGGATGTGAAAACGGCAATCCTTAATGGTAATATAGAAGAGGTGGTTTATATGAAACAACCGAAAGGATTCTCTTCTAGTGGAGGTAATCATTTGGTTTGCAAGCTCAAAAAGTCCATTTATGGTTTAAAACAAGCTTTTCGCCAATAGTATATCAAGTTTGATGGGGTCATTTCATCATATGGTTTTGTTAAAAGTATCCTAGATCATTGCATATACCAGAAGACAAGTGGGAGTAAAATTTTTTTTTCTTGTTTTATATGTGGATGACATTTTGCTTGCATCAAATGATAAGGAGATGTTGCACGAGGTTAAACAATTCCTTTCTAAGAACTTTGATATGAAAGATATGGGTGAAACATCTTATGTCATTAGCATAAAGATCCATAGGGATAGATCCCAAGGCATTCTGGGACTATCGCAGGAAACCTATATCAACAAAGTCTTAGAAAGATTTCGGATGAAGGATTGTTCACCGAGTCCAGCTCCTATCGTGAGAGGTGATAAATTCAGTTTGGACTAGTGTCCAAAGAATGGTTTTGAAAGAGAATCCATGAATAATATTCCCTATGCTTCAGTTGTCGGTTGTCTCAGGTATGTTCAAGTCTGTACTAGGCCGGACATCGCCTTTATTGTTAGAATGCTGAGACGATATCAAAGTGATCCGGGTTTAGACCACTGGAGAGCTACAAATAAGGCTTTGAGGTATCTCAAGGGTAGTAAGGATTATAACATAGTGTTTAGGAAGAGCAACAGTTTGGACATTGTTGGGTACTCTGATGCGGATTTTGCTAGTTGCGTTGATTCTCAGAAATCAACTTCGGGAAACATTTTCATTATGGGCGGTGGAGCTATTTCATGGAGAAGTGTTAAACAAACTCTTGTCACCACTTCAACCATGGAAGCAGAGTCCATTTCTTGTTTTGAGGCTACATCTCAAGGTGTATGGCTTAAGAATTTCATTTTAGAGCTTTGAATTATGGATTCTACTTCTAAGCCGTTAAAGGTTTATTGTGACAACTCAGCTGCGGTCTTCCTGGCTAAGAGCAATAAGAGTGGGAGTCGAAGCAAGCATATCGACACCAAGTAGGACTTAGCCATCAGGGAGTGTGTTAAGGGTAAGAAAGTGGTCATTGAGCATATAAGCACTGAGTTGATGGTTGATGATTGATGATCCCCTGACTAAAGGCATGCCACCATACAAGTTTAGGGATTTTGTTGTGGAAATGGGACTTGCGCCCACTTTGTAAAATTTGTATACATTTAGTTATTATATGAAATTCTTAAAGCATTCAGATATTTTCTCATTATTGTATTGTGTACATATTTTGTTGAGAAAATATATTTTTGGACCTAGAATAAACATAAGGTTTATCCATTAAGTTTCTGGTTACCACATAAAGTACTTAGAGAACAAGTTACATTGTGATTATGGTAGATATTACTCGTATTAGGAGGACGTATCTCTATAGTTCATGTTTTTTGTTTTCTTTGAGTTTGTACTTGCACCAAGTGGAAGAATGTAACATTTTCCATAGAGTCAAATAAAGTGGTGCAAGTTATTATGGCCTTCAATGGCCATAATGTGGTGCCTTAATTAGAGATTGTAACGGTTACCGTTACAATCGTTACAAAGCCTATATTGATGGTTAATACGCTATATATATGTTGGGTCCCCTCACTACTGTACTCAAGTAATTGTTTGATAGATAGATTATACACCATCTATATTGTTCCTGAGAGCAAGTGGGAGACATTCTACTACTTCAAAACTTAGCTTGGACAATCTACAGTATCTACAACAGAATCACAGGCAATTTCTAAGAACAACAATGGTCGGAGGTTAGTCCTATTTGTACTATATATTCTTACAATACATTTGTTATCAAAAGCATATATTTTCCCTTATAGGTATTGTTAGCAAGTGTTTTTTACTTATAAGATAAAATGTAATACTTATGATGGAAAATGTAATATTTTTAAATCAAAATGTCTAAGTATTATATTTTTCTTCAAAAATATTAAATTTTTCCGTATAAGTAACATAAACTTTATTCTTGATTAGTATTACATTACATTTTTATCTTGAGCCGACCCGTCACAGAGACAAAGTTCTGTGAGACGACGACACAAGTTTTTGCGATACTCAACATGTTTAATAGCTTTGAGCTTTTAACTAATAGTTTTTCAATATTTAGCTAACTCTTCATTTAGGCATATCAAACAAAGACAATAATTTTTTGTAGAATAATTTTAAAAAAATACCATTAATATTAGTTCCATGGAGAAATAAAATGACATAGCATATATGTTGCCAAGGGAACGGACAAAATTACAATGCAAGCTTTCTTCTAGAAATGGAGAAATCCCCCTTAAACGTACACTTCATTGATTCTAGGTACACTTAATATCTTAACGTGTGAAAGGTTGAAAAGTTCAAAACATTACTATTCGAGAGTTAATTAATTAATTAATTTTTATTTGACTACTTTGTTTCTTCAATATCTTCTACAAATAAAATAGACTTGAAAGTGTAATAAACATAGAGACTAAATTAGCAAAATCGTTTCCCACTTTGGTTATTTTACAACTTTTGCCATGAACTTTTAATTTTGTTTTTGAGTACTACTGACTCTGTTACAATGTAGTATATGTTCATAATTACATTCTCAACCTATTCAAGCACATGCAAAGAGTTAATTTTGTTCAGTGATGTCTTATAACTATTAAATTCATACCTTTTTTTTTTTTTTTTGAGAATAAAATTCATACCTATTTTTAATCATGTAGAAAAACTAAAACAAGCCAGGTAAAAATTTGAACAAAAAAATATCTTCAAAGAACTAAAATATGTACAAATTTGATACCAAGATATTACAGGATGAAATTATAATTTGAGAAGACAAACCCAGTCAAGTAGGTTAGGCTCGCTCTTGACTTAGTAAGTACAATACTACAAGTTCGACTTTAAGTGTGAGCGGTCTATTAGAGCCTTTCTTATTCGAGCCGGTCATTTATGGGTAACATATGCTGATTTACTTCATTGCAGTCCTTTTTTCGACTAGGGTCACAAACGCGAGGTTTACCTCATGTATACCCTTGAATAATAGTTGCGATTTTCATTATCACTATAATGAAGAGGACTTTTCAATAACTTTGTAAAACATAAACACTTGTGTGAGGCTATCTCATCCACCAACATAAAAATGGATTTTGTACCACAAAAAGTGAGTTTAATTAGTTTTTTTTTTAAAGTATTACCTTTGGCCAAGAAAAAAGTGGTAAATGGATGCTAGCTGATTTTCTTAGCTGATTGGGTTAGAAAGTATAATTAATGGATATGATAATATTAGCTTATTGTAAAAATATATTTGGTAAATTAGTTGTTAGCTTATAGCTGTTTGGTATAATTTATTTTCTCAAAAGGCTACTTGAAAATGCTGCTTTGAGTAGCCTTTTGAAATTTAGTGTTTTGAAGTTACAAAAAACTTATTAGTCCAACACTTATATTGATTTTTTAACAATGTCAAACAACTAATAATGATCACATAGGCTAAAATGGGCTAATAGGCCAATTATTTACCTAACAGGGCCATTGTCTTTTGGCTAAAAAGTGATAGATTTTACTTTAAATGTGTTACGAATTACTTGTCAAATATTTAGTTTTCAAATGAAAATAATAATTATTACTTCAAATTTACTACCTTTTCGCTACAATGTAGTAAGCTTTACATTAAAATCTGTTACATGTTTTCTTTTACAAGTATTTAATTTTCAATTAAAAATAAAATCTACCTTATTGTTTAATTTCAAAAGTAATACTCCCCTAGACCCATTTTATGTGTCTGGTTCGTTTAATGACACTTGATTGAAGTTATTTTTAATTCAATGTTTCATAATATTAAGTTTATTTTTAGTATACAAAGTTTATATATTTAGAAACTACAGAAAAGGTACTATTAAACACAAAAAAAAAAATTAAAAATAAGTAAAAATACTAAAAAAGTAACTAAAAAATTAATAGAAATGACAGATAAAATGGAACAAAGAAATTACCTTTTTAACTGGGAACTAGCTAGGAAGTGATCAATTTTGTGTAACATGTTATGATGAGATTCGCCTCACCATTCAAAACTAATTGATTACAAAAGAAGTTACCCCACTTGTATCTTTTTGTACAACACTATAGGATGATTGTATGTAAGAGTCAAATTTTATACAATATTCATCTGGTTATGTAAGGAACAAAAATGAAACCAACTAATATAAAACATTTTCCAGTTCCCTAATATAGTGCCAAATGGCCGGTTCTCACCGGCCTCTATTGTAAAACGTAACATCGATCCTCCGAAAACGAAGGGATTGAAAATGAAACAAAAGACTTATGAGCATTCAGACAAAAGTCGCACAACACACTTCACCAAAAGAGCATATATTCACAAGAATTAATCACAAAATAGTACTTTTACTATAACAGAATTATCAATTTGGTCTTTGACTATTTTTCTATGAATTAAGTTTCTCAATTTTAAAAATCTTAACCAATTTGAATTGATCTTTCGTTTGTTGTGTTGTTAGACGTTCGTTAACTCGTGACCAAATTGATACTTTCGCTATAATCAAGAGATTATTTTAGTAATTAATTTTTTTTGGAGAAAATGGTGCATGTGATGACCGAAATGGTCCCTTGACTATAGCAAAATTATTAATTTGGTTCCGAGTTAGCAGCAGATGTCTAACGGTAAAACAAATGGAGGACCAAATTGATTAAGATTTTTAAAGTTGAGGGACTTAATTGGTCAGAAAAATAGTCAATGACCAAATCGATAATTCCACTATAGTTAAAGGTACTATTTAGTTAAATTAACTGAATTCAGATGGTTCATGTATTATTATCTAGTTTACGACACAAGCAACTTCATTTGGCCCCCACTATATTAAGTAGCACAAGTTGTTGGTCGGAGAGAAACATTTTAAGTACTACTACGTACTAACGTTAACAAAATGCAGTATATTGATCTTAGATATGTTGTGTTACTCCTAATAAACCTATCCAAATCCATGTTCACCTCCTCTTCTGAGCTTGATATAGACCTTTGGCATCCATCTCCACCCAGTCTCGTTCTCCTTATTCTGCTTGCGTTAACATTCGCCGTCACCTCGGTTAATATTCCTCTGAATTATTGTCCGATCAACGGGATGCATATACGCATCGATGTAGGGAGTTTGTCGCCCTCCCTAGGTTTGCTGTTCTTGGGATCGTTGGGGTTACCACAGACGTTGTTTTGGTACGTTTACATGGTTGTCGTCTTAGGTTCTTCTTGCTTTTCCTGCCTCTTCGATGTGTTCTGCAGTTTCCTAGAGTGGGTGCGTGCCATATTTTCTGGAATTCCCAGTTTCAGAATTGTTATCACTGTAACGTACGATGGAAGGATTGAATTGGAAAGGGAGGTTGAAGATCATGTAGCTAGTCAGAACTGGCATCCTCCTGTTTAGGAAAATTTTAATAATTAGGTGAGTCGTTTTATCTATAAATTATGCGATTCATCCAGATTCTATTATATATAAGGAATATCATATGAGTTAAACTTGTGTGAGACCGTTCCCACGGATCATTATTCATGAGACAGGTTGAGTCACGTCAGGTTAATATATAAATGTAATACTTGTACTAAAAATGTAATATATTTATCGGGTATGAAGTGTTTGTTAGTTATAAGATAATACTTATAAGGGGAAGTGTAATAATTTTTTATAAATAATGTAATACTTTTACATTATTTTTCTTCAACAGTATTACATTTTTCATAAAATTAATAAATATTACCCGGAATTCCTCCTCGACTTGTCTCACAGACAAATATCTGTAAGGTGATCTCACACAAATTTTGGTAAATTTACAAGTTGAACTCTGGTTCTCCCGGAATTCCTCCCCACAAAAAGAGCTCACTTGCCACTTGAGCTACCCCGTTGGGTTCATATTATATTATGATTGAATCTCCATCACGTAACTTATAAATAGAATTATAAAACTCACTTTTCATGGAAAATATCAAATCAAATGATAATATACATATAAAGTCATGTATGGTCGTGTCAGCATGGAGTCAAAAACATAGAGAGATTTTGAAGTCTTTGTATATGTTCGGTTCAATGTTCCACATAATAATTGAGGTAAGTTTGTGCCAAACTACAATGTTATTATTATCATGACCTTGTTGGGATTTTACAGTAATATTATTGTGATTTCCATTACATATATGTACAAATATTATGGGATAATATATTATGTATTCAGAAAACAGAGTCACTGCCCTGTCACCTATATATAATAAATAGAAGAAGATATTAGTTGGCAAATTGGCAGTGAGCCAGCGACTCAATGAGTTGTGTACTTTTGTTGAATGACTACTTATTTTTTAATACCTATTACATTGTAGTATCCGTTCATCTATACTTTTCTCAACCTATTGAAGCACAAAGAGTCAATTTCGAGATCTCCTCCACTGAGACTCGAACTCATGACCTCCCATCTGAGGGTGGCCACTACATGCCAATTGAGCACAAGGTGCTTGGCGAATGACTACTTATTTAATTACAAGTGTATTTACTGTAATTTTTATGAATATTATATTTGTGCACTTTAAAATTAATAATTTAATATCTAGAACCAGTTACAGCAATATTTGACGGATCAAAAATAATTTTATATCTACTATACTAATAAGAGCTAAAGAGAGTTAGACCTAAAATGGGTAGAAAAAATGGCGGTCAAATTATTTAATCAAATCGATGGTTCAGATTAATTATTTAATCAAATAGATGGTTATGATAATTCAGATTAATATTATTAATAGAGATTACCTAATTTAACCTTACTTTATGGTTATCCGTTAAGTTTTCCATTAAATATTATCTTCTCTGTTAATATTCCGTTAACTTTTAACTTACCCATTAATTTCTATAAGAAAGGTCTTAGGTCGGACCTCATCTCAATCAAATTTGACATAATTAAGTTTCTCACTCTATTTTACTCTTATTAAATTAAATAAATTAGTAGCTACAACAAAAAATAATACATATTTATTTCTTTAATTTAGAATTATGTGTCTACAATACCTTTATTTGCAAATATTCTTTACATTCAAATTTATCAATTGATATTCATTACATTGTCCATTATCTTATTTTTACAATATCTTGTAATTATATATCAAAGTTATAGTACAAAATAATGTTATATATATATATATATATATTTTTTATTTTTTTTTTTGAAAAATAATGTTATATATTTATTTACCAAGTATTTTATTAATACTATGAATTTTTTTTAAATAATTTGAAGCTAATTATATTAACTACTTGGGGATTGGTTGACAAAGAGAGTACTCAAATAACACAACAAATTGAAGCGGAATCACTCTATTTTACTCTTATTGAATTAAATAAATTAGTACTTACACCAAAAAATGATACATATGTATTTCTTTAATACCATGAAAAAAATAAAAAAAGAATAGTTTGAAACCAATCATATTAACTACTTGGGGATTTGTTGACAATGAAAGTACTCAAATAGCCCATTACCCAGCAAATTGAAGCAAGAAACTACCTTTTAATATCTTTGGAATACATAATATTTTAAAATTTTAAATTTTTATTAATTTATTTAATCTTTTTTCTTAAACTAGGGATTTCTTTATCCACAATAACTCATTCAACAATAATGGTTTGAATCAAATTAATGAACCCCAAGCAGAACATCAAAAGGAAAGTCCATAGCTCCTATATCATAATCTCATTGCATGACGTTGTCATCTATGCTACCAACAATAACCGAATTACAAATAACACACTACCAACAAAAAGGAAGAGAACAAATAGTAAAGATGAAGACAATGACAATGTTATTCAAAAGAGAATTAAGAACACTTAGAAAAATTCAAATTAAAAGTACGTAGTAGTATTTATTTAGACTATCATTTTTAGACCAAATATTTAGACCATCGATTTTACAAGGTTGCAAACATTTATTTTAGTAACAATTATAATGAATTTTCTATATTATCTTGGATTCATATACTTTGAGTTAGATTTTTAAATAAAAAAAATTGACATTCAATTACCCATGTATAAACTTCTCCTATATAATCTTGCATTGATATATACTTTCAAATATTTATTTAAATATAAACATTGGGCATTAACCCATTCGCGCAATGCGCGTGTATATATATATATATATATATATATATATATATATATATATATATATATATATATATATATATATATATGATTGTATCTTTTGTAAATAATTCAAATTTTAAGGAGCAAGTAAATTATGCGTGTAGTTAACAATTTCATAGAGTGCAACAAAGTAAAAGTAAAATGTATTAAAAACGTAAGAATATAATGTACCACATACAAGCAACAATATTAAGTTATAAGTACATCTAACATTATCATAATTAAGTTGCACCAAATGTTATTATTAAGTGCACCAATGTGAAAAGGTAAATTATTTTCACTATTAAGTGTAAATGGATGCACTTTTAAGTGATTTTACTTCCACACTTAGCTTGCACATGTTTCTTGCACTTTTAACACATGTTACTTGCACTCACATGTTACTTGCACTCAAAGTTCGAGTTACATACAAAAATGCACACCGTTTTTTATTAAATTACACATGTTCCGTAGATCTTTTCAAATGGATGGCTTGGATTAGATCTTAGTTTTCTCCTGTGCACTGGTTCCATTCTCACCTGAGCGCGCCCGATATCTACAACACTAATAAGAGCTAATAAAGTTGTGTCTTCCAGAGCACATTGATGTGCCTTCCCATGCACATTGTTGTAGATTCTAGGTGGCTAATTTTTTTTTTCAAAAAAAAAAAAAAAGAGGAGTTGATCTAAGGCTGAGATGCATTCGCATGTTTCACCTGCGCCCTTCACCGCACCCGAGCCTAAGCATGCCCGCACGCGCGCGCACACACAGATATATATATATATATATATATATATATATGTGTGTGTGTGTGTGTGTGTGTGTGTGTGTGTGTGTGTGTGTGTGTGTCTCTGTATACACACACGCACACACTTGTTCAAATGCGGTATATATTCTGTTCCCGTGTGAATTGCACCATTATATATGCATAAATGCACCACAACTTGTTTAGAAATGCACTATATTAAAATGCACAAATGCACCCCAACCTGGGGCGTGCGGTCATGCACAATGAGGTATGCATAAATGCACCACAATGTGTTTAGAAATACACATCGATGAAATGTACAAATGCACAACAAAAATGCACCACATCTTAGTGCATTTTTAATTTAACACGTCGCGATGCATTCTTGCATACCTAATGGTACTTGACAAAACGTCGGCACGGGAAGATCTGTATATATATAACGCTCTCATGCGCGGTGGAGCTATTTTATTCGTTTGTCTAGTATAGTTTTTGTTCTGTAACGTAACTGAAAATACCTGTAAATTGTTTTGTAGTGCAGTGTTAAATATTTAAGAATTCATAAAGAATCTAAAATAAAAACCCTTGTTCTGGAAGGAAGAAAAGTATATTATAAAACGTCAGGATTAAGATTGAAGGTGACATCCTGTGCCCTTTTAGTCGCTCATACGTATGATTGATTAGGCCCAAAAGAAAAAGGGAAATTCACAAAGAGAAGTTAGCTCTTTTGAATAATATAAGATACAGACAATTTGAAATTTTGAATCCTTAAAATGAGATGAGAAATCATCAATGATTCTTATTTTTTTCTCAAAGTACAGTATATAATTAAATTAAGGGAAAATGAGACTTTTTTTCCTTGAGTTATATGCTTAGAGCATCTTTAATAGTGAATTTTTTTTTTAGGAGTTTTTGTAAGTATAATTAGAAAAGAGAAGATGGAAAGGGAAGAAGAAGACAAAAAAAAGAAAAAACAAAACCTACTCTGACATTTAAAAAAAAAGTGTCATGCTGAGTAACGCGCCCGGCTGGGCTTTGCTGTGCGTCAAACAAAGTTTCTTGGGATTCTGTGAGTGAATTACTATTCCAAAAATCATGCATTAACAGATGAAGTTTTGTTTTATCTCACATGCTTTCTCTCTTCTCCATGTGGTCATTTTATCATCAAAAATCGTGAAAAGAACACTAGTGTGGATGCTCATATAGCATTTTTTCTCATTGAGTTATTCATGTACCTACATTTGTCCCTCAGTTATGTTAAAAGTAGCGATTTTTTCTCCTTCTATTGTTAAATAGACATTTTACCCTTTAAAATAACTATTTCATTTTTTTAATCCAACAAATTCTTTCTTATATATAGGGATGAGTACGGTTTGGTTTGTACCTAACTGGACACTGTAACAATCGAACTAAAACAGTAGTGATGGTTTTGGTTACGGTTCAAAATTGAAATAAAATAAAATAAAATAATTGTTAAATTTAGACTATTTTAAAAATAAGAAATAGAATTTACAAAACTAAATAAATAAATAAATTTTGAATCCGCTGTTCAAAATCAAAACTGGAACAAAACCGAAGCAATTTATTCATTTACTAATAGTATTTATTTTAACATTTATTCTAATTCCACATATAAGTAGACAACTAGTATCATGAAGGAAAATAGTGGGAATTCCCTTGAGAATCGAATTTACACAACTACTTAATCTTTCCGAGCCTAGCAAAGATCTGATCATCCTACTTATACGGATTCAATGTACTCCAACTGAAGGGGGAACGAATCAATAACATTGTTTAAGATCTGAGGGAAGCTAGATCCAAGCTAAGGCTAAGGATATACGCCAAAGGTAGCAATGTGGTCAAACACCAACTTGTCTAAACCAACATTCGAAACTATACCTAGGAACACGTAAGCAGTCTTGGAGAGGTTTATTTAATTTAGACGTGAGAATCTTGATTTCCCTTGAGCTCCTCCCAAATTTTGGAGTGATTCTCCTGTGAAATCGTCTCCACATTCGTGAAACGAGTTGGATCAAGATGGAAATTTAATATTTATATTACAAAAATTATAATACTAACCAAGAATAAAATATTTGTTACTTATAAGCAGGGCCGGTCCAAACATTTTGGAGGCCCTGGGCGAAATTTAAAAAAATGGGCCCTATATAAAAAAAAAAATTAAAATTAAAATTTAATAATACTAAAAAATAATAATCTCAAATAATATGAAATAAATTTATTTTCTTTAGACTGTTTCAAATTTTCATTAGATTATTATGTTTTTTTGAAAAATTTATTTATATCTCCTCTTTGTGATTCTATTAGCTGGGTTAAAGAAAAAAAAAAAAACACCTGAATACTTTTAAAAAGTTCTCCACAATTTTGTGGGAGCCGGGCTAACAGAAATTGTATTTGTGGGAATCGAACCCACATTCTCCCAAAATTCTTCCTTACAAAGAAAGCTCACTTACCACTTGAGCTAACACATTGAGTTGTTTTTTAATATAATTTTAACACTATAATATATATGTATACATATACATATATATGGATAGGCCCCTTCTAGCATGGGGCCCTGGGCGGTCGCCCAGCCCGCCCGTGCTCAGGACCGGCCCTGCTTATAAGGGGAAGTGTAATACTTTTTGAGAAAAAAAAAAAGAAAAAAGAGTTAATACCTAATTTAATCCTTGACAATAGTAATTTTTCTCAATTTAGTCCTAAACGTCTTTTTAGGCATAATGAACAAGTGCAACCACAATTATTCCTCATTTTACATTTTAAGCACCTTGAAGTATAGTATCCATAAAATACAACCAAGAAAGCACAAATACACACAATTAACCCCTTAAAATACCCCACAACCAAAGGCATTTTGGCACTTTATCACTTGGAAACTCTTAGTATTTTAAGTATTGGCTATGTTTATTGTCAAAATATCTTTACTACCATGTTCAGAATAAACTTTGCCTTTTTGAATATTGATAAGTGTCAAAGATGCATCTTTCTAAGGTCATTTTGGGGTTATTTTGTGCTTAATTGGAGTTCTTTGTGCTTGATTTGGATGGTAGATGATATAAAATTGTTTAATTGAGATACAATGACTAATGATGAGTGCATTTTAGTGTTTTGAAAGATTTTCAGCTAAAGTGGGAGCATTTTGGACCTAATTTGGAGCACATTTAGAGAAAACTCTGCAACAGCAAGGGTCACGAATTGGTGCACGAGCATGGAGCTAGCGTGGGGAAACTTCTGGAAGGTTACCAAACACTGGCCACGATCATGTGGCATGATTCTAGGAGCTGCACAAGCACGGCCACAATCGTATGCAGGTTCGTGGTTAGATTCGAGAGGGAAAAGTTAGGAATGAGTTGTAGGCTAGGAGTTCGACAAAATGTCTCATTGTTGTATTACCCCATGATCAGCCAGCAAGACATAAAATGGCTTTGGCGTTGGCAATCGCCTCACTTGAACACCAATTAGCACAATCATACATTTCCTACTTTTGACACTTGAAAGAACCATTGCAAGAAAGACTAGTCCATACACATTCCATCTTATTTGATTCTCTTACTTGATTTGTTAGTTTGTTTTCTATACTTGCACAATAGTTACCTTGAATTTTGCACACAATGCTTACACACACTTGGCTCTAGTTCTTGAAGGGTTCTTGGCTCTCTTGTGACTCAATACACATCAATTGCATCCACATTTGTCATCCTCTTGAGAATGACATTCAGGGAAATTTCTATTCTCCACCCTACTTTCCATCCACCGCTACATTACGCCACGTCAAAATGGCATCGTTGCCGAGGATGGCATACGATAGTTATTGATGTGATTCATTGGTAAGGCATGAGATGAACTTGAGCTTGGAAGACTAGATCCACCCCTTCTTTCCTTACAGTCTTTTTCATACTTGCACTTGTTTACTTTACTTTGGTTTTAATTCACCTAAGCAGCTACTTTTAGTTGCAAGGAATCATTTGTTCTTGTTACTTTGAAGGTTGAATGCATACTAGGTCAAGAGGATACCAAAGCTTGATTCCTTTGGATTTGGAGATCAGCGCAACTACAAGGAGGAGAAACATCACTACCCAAGAGCATATTTGAGAAATGGCATCTTCTATTGCCATGAATCAAGGAAAAGGACATGGGAGGTCCGCTTTTAGACCACCACCACCACCGATTTACATTCACACTCAAGGAGGTTTTGATGGGGCTTTTGAGAAACCACAAGTTCCTCAGGGGCTTATACATTTTGAAGAGGAACCACATGTTGGTCCACAAGGACCACCTGACCAACCGAGGCATGAGGAGTTCTTTGATGCCTAAGAGAACGACCGGAGGAGAACTATTGCAGAGTGCATGACTCCCGATTTCTCCATGCATAATTCCATCTACATTCCCCATATTGAGGAAAATAATTTCATCATCCAATCAGGTCATCACACTTGTGCAAAATTCACCATTTAGTGGATCACTAGTGGAGGACCCTCACACACATCACCCCAGTTTGTCCGATCATGTGAAATGTTTCGCTAATCAGTTTCGAATGAAGTGGTTAGATTGAAGCTCTTTCCATTTTCGATGATAGGAGATGCGGGGCGAGATGGCCTGATTCACATAATGACAATCACTTTTATTCATAGGCTCAACTTCATAAAGAATTCATGAACGCATTGTTTCCTTTGACAAAGAATTCATGGGGTCAATGACAATCACTTCTATTCATAGGCATTTTGATAGTTCCATCAACGAAGCCTAGCTTATTTTATTTTTTGAAAGCAAGGCCATCATCATCCTCTTGCCAAGGGATAATAGTTTGGGGGTTGTTATGCCATGGACCCAGGTCCACCTTGCAATGTGAACCTGGGTCTACATTCACATACGATATGCTCTACATTCACATATATTATACTCTATATTCACAATTTGTAAACTCCACATTCACACATTACAGGATTATATGTTTAGTAACTATAGTCTACATTCACATACACTATACTCTACATTCACAATTTGTAAACTCCACATTCACACATTCAAAACTTTCACAATTTGTAAACTCCACATTCACACATTCAAAACTCTATATTCACATGTCCTATACTCCACATTCACAACTTGAGAACTCCGCATTCACACATTACAGGCTACAAGTTGCTATAACTTCTTAACTCTATTACAGATTCACATATGCATAACTCTACATTCACGATTTCTATACTCCATATTCACAATTTGAAACCTCCACATTCACACATTTCTGGGCAACTCTACATTCACACAATCATAAATCTACATTCATGATTTCTATACTCTACATTCACACATTTTTGGACAACTCTATATTCAACAATATGTTTACTAAAAAAAAAAAAAAAAAAAAAAAAAGAAAGAGAGAGAGACAAAAACGACGTAGTTTTGGACCCAGGTCCACCTTGCAAGGTGGACCTAGGTCCACAGCATAATTTGCCATAGTTTGGTTCATCCAACACAGAAGAAACCAGGACGAGGGAAGGATTTTCATTCGAATGTAGGAAGAAGGGACCTCCTAAATCATTAGGATTGAAGACTGCCAACTCTGTTTCTGATGGAGCCGGAGAAGATTGCTAATTCGGCAAAGGAACCATCAAAGGCCTAGTTGCACTAGCAATGGGAGCAGACCATGCCATAGTTTGCGCAGATGAAGCTTAAACACCATATCAAGTTTTGAGAGGGTGAAGATCTCTACTGTGAACGGTAGCTAACTGTTTGGATGCACATGTAATCCAATTTTGTGTGTAATAAAAACTGTTAAAAGATTTCTTTTCCTCTTGAAAACTTGTACATCAAAATATTCACTCTAACATACCAAAAAAAAAAAAAAGAAAAACCATGCAGTCAAGGCAGATTTCCGAATTCTACTAAAGGCACAACAACAATTGTTGTGTGTGTCGGCCAAAATTCATGAAATCGCATCACAATTTCACTACACTAATCACTATTATCAACAGGCAATACATGGCTTGCAATGGCCTAAATAGAATCACTTTACAACTAGAGCAGCTTGCCCTCGGCCACCACAGCTCTCCAGAGAACTAAGTTTTTGAGTTGCCATACACTGCTGCCTTTCCTATGACCAAAACTTAGAATAGCTGGAAAAAACGTAAGCAGGAAAAGCTAAACTAGATTGACTCATCACACTTATGTAGCAACTTCATCAACTTCGGAATGGAAAACAAAGCTTGGAAACGTCGTAGTTATGTCCCTGCATCACAGAAAGCAACTCTCATCAAATGTATATTGAGGTGGTTGAATCTTGCGCATCTATAAATCGATGTTATGATGAGATACCTTAAATATGGAAGCGTCATTATCTTCAGCAACGAAGGGTTTTTGGTCACAAAAGTATTCCATTCACATTTATCAATCTTTCCGTCCTGGTTCGTATCTGCCTCTAAAAATGTCTGTCCACAGAAATAATAACACATCATGCCCTATAATTTGTCACATCCAAGCACAAAAAGAGCCTAGCTAAATATACTAATTGTGTTTCCATTTTCTTAACCTATGTCCTCTATCAATAAAGCCAAAAGTCAGTAACAAGGACTACACATAAACACACGAGTCAAATAATTCAAATGAAATGAAAAGGCCAGAAAAGTATTGTAAGAGGAATTGAGTTCATTTATCATCATTAAATTACCTTATCCAGTATTATCTCAATGGTTTCATCAGCCAACTTCATTTCAGACTCGCACAGAAGTGCTATCAACATTTGTTTAACCTGCAAATATTATAGATAATACAAAGGATTTAGATATACATTGGATCAAAAGCAACATAATTAACTAAAGATGACCTTATTTCTGGCTTGCATAGCCATTTATAGTGACAAACTTTTCTTATATGTAGAATAAAGCAGACCAAGAATAAATTAAGTCAGAAACAAGGCCAGAAAATTGTCATAAAGGGGTCATCCAACAAAATATACTCCATCTATCAGGAATCAGAAAGATTAAATCACATCATGACTCATGAGGCATAAGTCACCAAGCATGCTGAGCTGGTGCATAAATTTTCATTCCATTTATAACAAATGTTCACTCGAACTATATATTAATTACTCCAAATCTTTGAATCAAATATTCATTACCTTCATTAAATAATTTTTTTAATGATTCGTAGATCATGACCGCACCCCTGTATGATTCTTGAAAACTTTCAGTGAGTCATTTTTGGGGAAAGATCACGGATTGAACCTATCCGCAGAACATGATTTTTATTTTTTATTTTTTTCACAAACCAACCGGTATATAATTTGATGAACATATTACAAACATGGGTTTGTCCAAAGAAAAAAAAAAAAAGCTGGGAAGCAATAGAACTACTAGCTAAATGGGCACAAATCATTAGGCAGGGTAAGTAGTAGAAGACTACACACATCAATGCACAACCAAGAAATATCATAATGTCCTTGCAGATGCTTTGTAGCATAGCATGAGGAAAATAACAAGCATAAAAGAATCAAATACCTCTTGGCGCTCAATGAACCCTGTGCCATCCAAATCATAAAGCCTATATGAAACTGCAATAACACAGCCAAAGTCCAATTTATTTTATGTACTCAATTTTATCATAGAAATGAGAAAACAAAGTATGCTTTGTACAGATTTATATTAGCATTTCTATTCACTCACAGTTGATCTTATCCTCTAGTGGGGCATTGGGGTGGAATACATTAAGCCCTCTAACAAAATCACCAAAATCAATGACTCCCTTTCGCTTCACATCAAAGAGGTCAAAAATCTGCAAGCAGAACCATTTTACTATGCATAAGAATGGAAACTAATATTACACAAATACAAACTCTAAACAATTACTTGAATAAGTTGTAAGATACTGAAGTTCTTTCTATGGACCTTAAAATTCTTCAATATCCATTGTAAAACTAATTTATTAAAAAAGAAAAAAAACAATCTTTTAAAGCATAGTGTACCATACCCGATTAGCAAAAAGGTTCTCTTTCTTTCTGTTCTTGAATAAAGCCAACTGAAACTCTTCCTGCATAAACACAACATGGTTTTCCAACATGAACTTAGAATAATATGCAATGCATTAGCCCAATGGGGGTTAAGATAGACGACTTTAACTTGTCAAAGACCACATATACGTCATGTAGAAAGCTGAAGTCTAGTAAAACTAAATCTTGTCTGAAAATTTTTCAACTCACATAAATAGCAAATAACAAATTAAAAAGAGAGAGAGAAAGGCCATAAACTCAAAAAAACAGCTAACAGGATAAGTTATCAAAGATTTCCTTAAAACATTAGACACACATCATTGCTGCTTAGTTATATGCTTTACAAAGAACATCATTATCAAATATGTCAATTAACAACTCACCTATCCAACTCCAATTAAAAATAAAGAATAAAAATAAAAAGAAAGTATAAGAAATGCAAACTTAGTAACAGCCTTGCCAAGAGATACTATGGGAAGATCAACTACTAAACTAATCCGACAAGTGAAAAATATCCATATAAATGCTGCTGCATCTAAACCACAAGTCCACAACAATACAGGGATTAACAAGCAAGAACCTAACAGGTTATCCATATTATCAAGTAATCCCAACTCAAACAGCAAACCACAACCACATACCTTGTTTATCAACCCATCATCAATCACTGAACTGCTGATACTCTTGAACAGCTCAAATAATGCTTCCACTTCACTAACACTAACTGCAGAAAGAGAGTGGAGACACATTGATTATTTGAATAGGAAAAAAAAAAAGAATTCGGAAGAAAAAATAAATGTGAATATTATTGTTAATGAAAAGTAATGTCCTTGTTAAAAATATTACATTGGGCATATCAGTTCATAAATATTAACTGATAATCACCAGTTAAGCCTGAAGCTTCAACCAACAATAGACATCTTGGTTCTTGAAAACTAATAATGCTATGTGCTCAAAAACATCTCAAAGTCCATTCAAAGCAGAAGAGGTGTGTGGCTCGTATACAGTAAAATAGTAAATAAAAATGAGGAACACAAACTAGATTGTGGAACAACACTTAGATCAGCTAAGGACCAAGGTCAAAAGATGGAGATTATTACTGAGCTTAAGAAGGAAGAGATCAGAACCATTGAGACCCTCACAGAGCCACAGGTGTGTACCATGCACAATTGCAGCACAAAGCTAGCAAGGGACTTTGTGAAACATCACAGAGAACTGACTCTCCTAGATGTGTCTAACTCAAACAGCAAATTTTCACCCATACCTCCAATTACTTGATCCACAATCCCAAACAAGCAAACCCAATACAGACAGCATAACTGTTAGAAGTCTGAAAGAAAACTTTCCAAGTTCTTCAACCCAAGCAGTAATACATTTGATCAATATCCAGAAGATTCATTAATACATAACTCAATCTAGCATCTCAAACATGAAATTGGCATAAATATTGCATCACCTGTGCTTGATCTATTTAACTTCAAAAAATTTTACACAAACTTCAAACCGAGCAATATTTGACCACCTTTCATATAGCTAATCAGCTAATCAAATGGCAAATGATATATGGGAAAAAAAAAAAAAAAAAAGCAGCAGCTTACAGGCTGTTTCGGAAGCAAGAACTACAGGGTTTTCGTGACCGGGAAACTGCTTTCTTACTGTAGACTGAAAACAACCCATCTACCGGAGTTGTGACGGAAGGAACCAAACGCTGGAGATTCGCCTAGCGCCTAGGCTTCTTCACTACAATATATCATCAAAACCATCTTAACCTTGCAAATTACAAAAGTGCAGTATTCACAAAACCAAGTATGAAACAATTAGTTATTCATGTATAAAATTACATCTTTAAAAAACAAAATAAAAAATAAAAAAGTCAACAACTATAGATTCCTCCTAAAGCGTTATGATTATATATTAAATCTAGAAGAAATTACATGTATTATGCAGGAGTACATGCCATATTATTGCGATCCCGTCCAAAATATTATTCACCTTTCAATTCTTTCGCCAAATCCACCCTCACGCCCATCCCGCCCCCACCCCCAAACCAAACTAGAAAAATAAATAAATAAACAGGAAGAAAAAGAGAGAAATGTTCAGAATACGAAAATAATTCATTGATGACATAAGTAAAAACTGAACCCTCTAAAAAAGGTCAAACAATGACGCAAAAGATAATACTATTTTAATTTCTCTTTCGCCTCTTTCCGATGGAAACGAATCAACGGAATGCGCAAATCAATAAATGTTCTAGAACTCGTTATTCGAAGAAAATTACTACGAATCTGGCAAGGAAAAACCTTCCAATTTTTGTTTTCCAATTCGCTGGTTTAGGATACACGTCCGTGAAGTTGAAAACCTCACCTCCACCCAACCCAACCCAATGACCTAATTAATGAATATTCAAATAGGAGGACATACAAAGAACACCGGAGACTCGAAACGTACCGATGAGAGTCGCCGGAAAGTTTTGCCGGAAGCGCAGAGAGAATAGAGATTGGGAAATTTAGAGAGAGAAGGAGTGTCTGATGTTCAGAGAGGTTTATGGAGGCCTTGAGAGCCGGTGACATTTAAATGGACGAGTAAGTTGGTAATTTAGTCTTTTTAGCTACGGGCTCATATGTCCATTAATCGATGGCTGGGATTTGCTGCCCAAAGGCCTTCGAATCTTCTCCGTCCAAACGGGGAGACCAAGTTGGAAACGCTGGAGACGGAACATTTTGAAATTTGGTTAAATGCCAAACTCAGCTGGAAATTATTTTTTTTTTTGAAATTATTTTTTATTTCTTACTAGTAAATTACCCGTGCGATGCACGGATTAATTTTGCATATTATATATCTAAATAATAAAATTAAAGGTTAATCTATAAATAATTATAATTTATAATATTTGAGAGTGTATGTTTATTTATTGTAAGATCAATGCAAAAGTATCAATAATAATATATGACTCATTTGATTGCATTTATTTTAAAAAAATTTATATGTAACGTAATTTATATTACATGACCGTTTTTGCGTTAAAAGTTCTTTTTCAATAACTTGTGAGTACCATTTTGTGCTCCTATTTTTATTATTTACCCCTATATATACACTACCACCTTATTAGCAAACATATAGGATTTGTTTAATACAATATAAAGAAGGTTTCAAAATAATAGTATGGATGTTACAAAATAATATTATAATATTATAATTATAATTATAATATAGTAATATAAAATAATATATTTTATACATATAGTATAGATTATAATACATGACTTGATTTGATTAAGAATAATATATATGTTTAGAAATATATAGTATAGATTATGAATATATCACCCATCACCAATTTCTATTAACAACGTTACCATATTACCATAAATATATATGGATAATTAATCAATTATAGGTGAATGAAATTGGGGTATGAAATTGGTATGTTCTTAGCAATTGACTGATTTTATGAATAAATATATATGAATAATTAATAAAATAATAAATGAATAAAATAAATGATTTTACTAAAAGGCCACTAAGTTTGGGCGGAAAAATTTGGGAAGAGGATATTGTTTTTATATATAGTATAGATTTTGAGAAATATATTTAGAATAATGTTACATCCACAACTAGTCTAGAATATTTTCCTTCCTATTGTCACCCAATATCATCCATTTTTACATCATAATAAATATTGTAACTATTTAGAATCCCTCAAATAGCATTAAAAAAAAATCAATTTTGTAAAATATTTTCCTGAAAATGATTTTCTGGTGTTTACATGAATATCATAAAACTGTCATTTTTTGTTTGATTAAAAGTTAAAATTTGTGTTTTGTATGTTTAGTTCATTTTCCTGAAAATAACATATAATTTGTTATAATAATAATAATAATAATAATAATAATAATAATAATAATAATATGTGGTGGTATTAGTGGTGGTGATGTGATGTCGGTGGCGGTGATGACGGAGGTGATGGTGACGGTGTTGGCGTTGGCGGCGGTGGTGGTTATATTGGTGGCAGTGGAAGTGGTGGTATTGGTGGAGGTTGAGGTGGTGTTATGGTAGTGGTGGTGATGTCATGGTGATTGTGATATTATGGTGTGTTGGTGGTGGCGGTGGTGATTATGTTAGTTTGGTGGTTGTGGTGATAGTAATCATAATAATTTGAAAACTATCTTTAAAAAGAAGAGAGGGAAAAGAGATAGAAACTAAAGAATTCGAAAAATGTCTTCTAACTAAAAAATTAGGAAGACATTTTCATCAAATTTGGTCCTTTTCCGTTGACTATAATGAATATTTTCTTTTGACTTCATTTTTTTTGAGTACCCAAATATTGAAAAATTTGAAGAAAAAAAAACTCCTAGAAGTCATTTTTCGAGATGGACCCTAAATCACTTTACATTTCAACCTCTCTGGAATATTATTATGAAAATCGCATTTTAATTTTCTGAATTGCAATTGTTAATTTGTTGAATGCTCTTCATATTAACCTCCTTCAAACCTTTATTCTCGTTCAAAAGAAGTTCATGAAAGATAATACTCTACTGCAAAAAAAAAAAAAAAGCATCAATCTTATAATAAAATCCACAAATCCATTCACCATATCCATCACCACAAAGAAGACCACCTATTGTTGCTTTTGTTCTTGCTCACTTAAAACTTTTATATTAGTTACCTCACACAAAGTGATATATCATTCAATAATTTTTTTTTAAGAGTTTGATTCAATATTATAGTAATTTTTTTATGTATCAATTTATACATTTATCAACATTCTAAAGTATAAACAAATAATTATATCAACTCCTAAATAATTGATAGACACCATTAAGAATTAATCTCCTAACCTATGTCATCAAAAACTCACTTAACATGGAGATTGGGTTGTAAACCTCGTATTAGACGGTTTAACGTTTTTAATGATTCATTTAATCCTCCCCAAAAAGTGATACAAGCTAAGTGTTTTTAACACTTGTTAAGGAACATTAAAGGCAGTTATTAACAATCATTAAAATAGATTTTCTGCCTAGCTATTATATTATTAATTAATTAATTAATTGGTCTTTTTGAATTGATAAATTTCACTACGCATTATTCACACGTAAACTTTGAATCAATTTCACTAATTTGATTCAAAGTTTATGTAACGGTATGCACTAATTGGTGTAATGTTCCTTATTTAATATTTCTTTATTTTGTGTATAGAGCAAATACCAATTTTAGTCCCACGACTATTAACAAAATGACAATTTTGGTCCACATGTTTAATTCCTACCAATTTTAGTCCCACGACTATTGTTTTAGTACCAATTTTCATCCACGACTATTATTTTAGTACCAAAATTCATCGCGCCGGTCAC
>CP025656.1:7744006-7859192 GCA_003576665.1 Ipomoea trifida
GGTATAGGTCAGGATTGTGGCGAGGGAGGATTGAACCAGGACCCTCCTTCCGGCCATGCTCAGGGAATCAACTTGCCACATAGCAAGTTTTTTTCTCATCTTGTCTACCACAAAGTTGAAAGTGTGTTTGGTGACCCTCTTGTTTAGGATAGGGATCCCTAGGTAAGTGCCTAGGTTAGGCGAGAGTGGTATACACATCTTATCCGCAATGCGTCTTTTTGTACCTGCATAAGTGTTAGGAGAGCAGAAAATCTGAGATTTAGAGAGATTAACTTTCAAACCTGAGTCTTTGTTGAACCTGTTAAGGCACTCCATCATAATCTTAGCTTGATATTCCGTGGCTTCTCCAAAGAGCATTAGGTCATCCGCAAAGAACAAGTGTGAAATGCCTGTCCCCCCTCTCGAAATGCGAATAGGCTTCCAGGTTCCAAGGGACACTTCCTTCTGAATATCATATGCAAGTCTCTCCATGACTAGGTTGAAGAGGTAGGGTGCCAAGGGATCTCCTTGACGCAACCCTCGGCCCGGTTTAAAGGCTGGTAAGCGACCTCCATTCCAAATGATGGAGATATCACTTTCTTTGAGAGAAAACATGATAAGATCTATGATTTTCCTCGGAAACCCAAAGCCCTCCATAGTCTCTGTCAAAAAGTCCCAATCAACACTATCATATGCCTTCTGTAGGTCAATTTTAACTGCCATGAGTCCCTTCTTCCCCTTCTTAGCGTGCATATTGTGGATGATCTCTTGAGTGAGGATCACATTATCAAGAGTTGACCTGCCCGGTAGAAAACTATTCTGATGGGGACCGATCAGGTTACACATTATGGGGCGCATTCTATTGACTAACACTTTAGATATAACTTTGAAAGCGACATTGAGCAGCGTGATTGGCCTGAAGTCTGCCGCCGTCTCAGGGGTATCTTTCTTAGGAATCAAGGTCATACAAGCCTGCAGGAGAGATTTATCCACGACACCTGTCTCAATCGCTTGATTAACCATGTCAGTTAGAGAGAGGCCCACCTCCTCCCAAAAATGCTAGTAGAAGACCGTTGGAATCCCATCCGGACCAGGGCTGCCGTATTTTTTCATACCAAAAACTGCTTTCTTGACTTCCTTGATCGGGACTCTAGTACACAATTTATTGGCTTGGACAGTTGTTACTCTACGGCTCATATCAACTGGTATCAAATTCCCCTCTTCCGTTCTAGGTAACCTGCAAAAAAGAGAGACAAAGTAATTAGTGATGTGATTAGCTACGACGCTAATTTCATCCGTCCAGTTCCCATGCAGTTTCAAGAATCGAACGCGCCCCCTGTTTCTCCGTATGATCGTTGTTGTATGATAGAAACGGGTGTTCCTGTCTCCCTCTCGAATCCAGTCTTTTCTTGATTTTTGGAACCACAAGGCTTCTTCCTGGTCTAGAACCTCATTAAGTTCCTGTCTAAGACTTTGATCTAGGGACTGCAAATTTGTTGATGAGCTAAAGTTCGGCTTTTGTTGAATCCCTGCGATTCGTGCTTCAAGATTTCTTTTTTTGATGAAGATATTGCCAAACACATTTCTATTCCACATGAAACTATGTTCTGTGACGTCGGCTATAACCTCCACTATACGCCTTCCTCTCTCCCGAGTTGCATCTTTCCATATGTTACCGTAATCTTCTCTGGTTAACCAAGCTGCCTCGAATCTCTTCGGTCGAACATTATTGCTTGGAGGTGAACCAGCAGTGTCCATAAAGAGCACCGGGTTATGATCTGAACAAAGCCTGGGTAGAACTGCTGTTTTTCCCTCTGGAAAGGCTAACTGAGCTTCCACATTCCAAAGTAACCTATCCAGCCTGCGCAATTGTGTGACTCTATTGCCAACAGTCCGACACCACGTGAATTTCGGTCCTGCGTGACCCGGGTCAAGCAGCCCACAATCGCTAAAAGCATCCACAAACCTTTGTACACTAGCGTTACAAATGGTTTCGCTCCCCCATTGTTCCTCTTCCGATGCAATATCATTCAGGTCCCCCATGACGATCCAAGGACCCTGTATGTTATCACTCAACACTTTGCAATTATCCCAGAATCTTTTCTTGGCCACAAGATTTGGTCTAACATAGGCGAAAGTGAGAAAGATGTCGTCTAAACCCTGTTTGATTCTCGTATGGATGGATTGAGAGGAGTGGGCGATCACTTCCAGGTTGATGTGCCCCTGTTTCCAAACTAAAAGGAGACCTCCTGCAAAACCCAAAGGCTCAACAAGAAAGTTATTAGTAAAACCAAGTCGGTTAACTAAGTTAATCATCCCCTGAGCATTAGGGGAACGAATCTCCAATAAACAGAGGGCATCGGCTTTGGATGTGCTAAGTAACTCTTTTACATGTTTCTTAACGCGCCCATTGACGATGCCTCTACAGTTCCAGGAGATGATCTTCATTAAACACCCGCGGGGGACGGGGAAGTGAGACGACCACGTTCCCCGGGCGTGGAAACATTAGAAGACTCAGTTGTAATAGGAGCCTGAGTATTGAGTGACCGGCGCGATGAATTTTGGTACTAAAATAACAATCGTGGATGAAAATTGGTACTAAAACAATAGTCGTGGGACCAAAATTGGTAGGAATTAAACATGTGAACTAAAATTGTCATTTTACTAATAGTCGTGGGACTAAAATTGGTATTTGCTCTTTGTGTATATATATAAGGAGAAAAAACATTAATATGCTTTAAACTTTTTTCATTCTAAATTGTTTGTATCTTGCATTTTAATGATTGCATTTTCAATTTTCTTTCTTCCCAAAAGATTGAATCTCCAACTCCAAGGGCCCCACGTCCCGGCCCAACAAAGCATTTGAGATTTTGAGAGGATGTAAAATTATATATATTCCAGAATGTTATGCAAGTTTTAGGCTTTGCGAATTTTCTACCAAATATTATATATTGATCAAAATATAACTAACTCTTTATAAACCAGTTAACTTATAAACAAGTAATGAATATAAAATAATTGTCACATTATACTCACTTTAAAAATTGACTAAATAGTGTACGTTTTCTAAATTTTATTAGTACGTATTGCAGAATTTTTTGTTTGGTGGAATCTGAATTCTATATTTCTAATAATCAAATCAATCCAACATTTTGTTCTAAAGTCTAGGTATAGAGACCACAGAGAGTGGTGTTGAGCCAAAAAGTAAGGGCATCATAGGAGATGTCCAAATGCATGTATGGTTAATTGTATATATTAAGTAGTTATTTATTTTTGTGGTGTCTATATTTTGATGGGATTGGATCTGTCATCTCTTTCTTTTCTTAATCCAATCCATATTATATATATGTCCAAACATTTTATAAGTCGGGAAAAACTAAAAAAGGAGCCCATAATACTAAAAACATTATAATATCAAAAATCATGAAATAAGATTAGAAAAATTTCTAACAATTTTTTTAAATACAAAAATAATCATGCATGACAAAAAAATTTATATGAGTAAAGATATAAAATCATTGACCTTCCCAATACACAAAATTGCCAAACCATTCAATCTTTCTTGTGATGACATCTTAGGAAGTATTTTTTCTATAAAATATTCAAGTAATTTCTTAGGAAGTACTTTTAATGAGGCTCGAACCCACCCCCTCCTACGTGGGATGCAACCGGATGCCACTAAACCACAAGGTCTTTGGCAATTATATATATAATTATGATTAAAAAATTATATATATTCCAGAATAGCAAAAACCACATAACCCATTATACATCACATTACTCATTAGAGGATTATAGATTTATAGCCGTATAGGTTGCTGTGCAGAATTGCAGAAAGAAATAAAGACATAAAAAAATATAATAATAGCTTACAAGTTGACAACCGTTTCGAGACTATAAGATAATGAGACTTAATTAAGAAATTAGTGGTTCTAAGTTATTTGATTACTTTAGATTACCGGATTCGCCTGCGGTCTCACTCCAGTTAGGCTTCCATTTATTCTAAATTTTTTGTTTTCTATTATAATTATTACACTATTTATTATATATATATATATATATATATATATATATATATATATATATTGATACTCAAAAGAAAACTAAGAACTCAATCTAATCATTGATTTTGAAAGACCAACGACTCTAAAGTAAGGGAAAAATTGGTGGCAATTTAGTAAATATTACAAATTTTGAGTGCACTTTTACATATAATTGAGTGACAAGTGGACTTTGTAGCTTTACATGGTACACTTTTAGCTTCACGGTTTGAGTACACTTCCAGATGAACGTGTTATGCAGTGAACGTTTGCACCTGAGCGCTAGTTTTATTTGATCTAACTATATGTGTGTGCGCGTGTGTGTATGTGTGCATGTGCATGCCTGCTTCGATGTTGGTTATATATTTAAAATTTTTATATTATTTAAAGTAGTGTGATATAAATGTGGTGGTTTAAGGTAATTGGTAAACGAATTGTTAATACAATTATAAAGTCAAAAAATAAACTCAAGGAAATGTGTTTTAGAGCCTAATTGTATAAATGAACATGCTTCCTAAAAGAAAACTTGTTTCTGAATTTTCATTTTTTTTAAAAACAAGTATAAAGTGAGAATGCCCTAAAAAACAATATTCATTTTTGCTCAACTCATACACATTCGAGACCACTAAACCACTCACTTTAATTTTCTCCCAATATGATTTTGTAAAGGAAAGCAAGGAGGCTATCACTCACCTCCTAAACCTTGGTATGTAAGACTGAGCATTTTACAAACTTATGCTTTAAATTGTTATTTTCTCACGTAAGTAATACATAATTTTTAGAGATGTAAGATTTTTAATAAAATTACTTTTTAAATTCTTTTACATTTTTGAAAATCATAATTTCCTAAGCTCTTAAACATGATGAAATTATAGGGAATATAAAAATAAGAATGTAATAAACTAAGTTAAACGCAATCTTAACAATTTTTGGTGGCAACTATGATGCAGTTTGGTATTTTATGACCTTATAGGGGGTGACACAATGTCTGAGATTCTATGCTAGTAGACAAATTATGACCTTACATGTGAAGAATGAAATGATTGATAATTCTGTTTGGACGGTCGGTGTTGTCTTCTGATTATAGTAGCCTAATATTCTGAAATGGCCATAAACCTTTGCAGGAGTAGGAGCTGGTACGTATAAATTTAAGGTAAAGTTCACTTTTTATTTTCTTTATATCTACTATACTAATAAGAGCCAAAGAGAGTTAGGCCTAAAATGGGTAGAAAAAATGGCGGTAATCAAATAGATGGTTCAGATGAATTATTTAAATATTCTCTTCTCCGTTAATATTCCGTTAACTTTTAACTTAACCATTAATTTCTATAAGAAAGATCTTAGGTTCGAACCTCATCTCAATCAAATTTGACATAATTATGTTTCTCACTCTATTTACTCTTATTAAATTAAATAAATTAGTAGCTATAACAAAAAATGATACATATGTATTTCTTTAATTTAGAATTATGTGTCTACAATACCTTTATTTGAAAAAATTATTAATTATCAAAAAATTAAATTAAATAAGAGAAATAATTTCATTAGTTATATTGTCTTTATTTTCGCTCATTCAAAGATTCATTACATTCAAATTTATCAATTGATATTCATTACATTGTCAATTATCTTATTTTTACAATATCTTGTAATTAAATATCAAAGTTATAGTGCAAAATAATGTTATATATTTATTTACCAAGTATTTTATTAATACTATGAAAAAAATTTTAAAAATAATTTGAAGCTAATTATATTAACTACTTGGTGATTGGTTGACAAAGAGAGTACTCAAATAACCCAACAAATTGAAGCGGAATCGCTCTATTTTACTCTTATTTAATTAAATAAATTAGTAGTTATACCAAAAAATGATACATATGTATTTCTTTAATACCATGAAAAAAAATAAAAAAAGAATAGTTTGAAACCAATCATATTAAATACTTGGGGGATTTGTTGACAATGAAAGTACTCAAATAACCCATTACCCATCAAATTGAAGCGAGAAACTACCTTTTAATATCTTTGGAATATATAATATTTTAAATTTTCAAATTTTTATTAATTTATTTAATCTTTTTTCTTAAACTAAGGATTTCTTTATCCACAGTAACTCATTCAACAATAATAGTTGAACCAAATGAACCCCAAGCAGAACACCTAAAGGAAAGTCCATATCTCCTATATCATAATCTCATTGCATGACGTTGTCATCTATGCTACCAACAATAACCGAATTGCAAATAACACACTACCAACAAAAAGGAATAGAACAAATAGTAAAGATGAAGACAATAACAATGTTACTCAAAAGAGAATTAAGAATAAAAAATTCAAATGAAAAGTAGTATTTATTTAGACTATCATTTTTAGACCAAATATTTAGACTATCGATTTTACAAGGTTGCAAACATTTATTTTAGTAATAATTATAATGAATTTTCTATATTATCTTGGATTCATATACTTTGAGTTAGATATTTAAATAAAAAAATTCGACATTCAATTACCTAGGTATAAACTTCCCATATATAATCTTGCATTGATATACTTTCAAATATTTATTTAAATATAAACATTGGGCATTAACCCATACGCGCAATGCGCGTATAAAACTAGTATATATATATACATATAGAGTAGAGTTCAGGTGTGGTCGCACCTTTCCGTGCGGTCGGTGCAGTTTACACTACACAATGTTAAGAAATGCACCACACAAATATGCACTATTAGGTACACATCACCAAAAATCATACCACTAGATATAAAAATAATACACCACACAGTGTTCAGAAATGCACAATTAGAAACAAGGGAGTTATGAGGTGTTTTTATGCATTTTCATTGTGGTGCATTTCTTAACATTGAGTGGGGTAAACCGCACCGACCGCATGGTAAGGCGCGGCCACATTTGAATAGAAATATATATATATATATATATATATATATATATATATATATATATATATATATATATATATATATATATATATATATATATATATATATTAAAATTGGTAATATTATGGTTGAATTGGATGGATAAAAAGTAAGGAAAAAATAAAATAGGAGTATTGATTCAACTGAACACAGAGGCCTCCTCTTAAGGTGAGACTCAAACCCTGGTCTTTGCTACCAAAGAGCACTCCTATGAGCAGTTGAGTTGCTCATGCAAGCTAGAGTGTTAATTTTTAAGTTTATTCTTGGGTTGTAGTAATTTTTTAAATTTAGTTCTTGATTTTAGTGATTTTATTTTTCAAATTTAGTCATAGAAAAATAATTTCTCTATATTTTTTACATTGACTTTCATAATTTTATCAAATTTAATCTTGTGTTATCATAAATATAATATAAACATAAATGTGCAGTCCAACTATTAGCTTAGGCTTTTAGTTGGATGGAGCACACGATTCAATTTGGTATCAGAGTCATGCAAAAGGTCATGGGGTCAGCTTAGACTTTTAGTTGGATGGAGCACATGATTCAATTTGGTTATATAATACATCTATTATTGTTATATCACAATCTAACAAATAACAATTGTTAATCCCATTAAAGCATATATAGTTGGAAAGAAAAATTTGCAATTGTTGTGGGAAAATTAATTATTTTTTACATGTAAAATGATCATTTTTAGACATAATTTTGAGTGGGGTGCGATTTTTTTTATTTGGGTTGGGTCTAAGTGGATGGATTCGTGTTTTCTAAGTGATGAGAGTTTTAATTCGATATTAATTTGAGTTAGGAAGGGTGATCTTCTTATGAGAACCAACATCTCCATGAGTTCATGAGAACCAATTTGTTGTATTAAAAATACAGATCTAAGAATGAGATTAATTGAGAGACTTAAAAGCGCGCTTGTGCAATGAAGCATTATATTGTGTGCATATTAAGCATATGTTGTGTGCAACATAGGGACATGTTTAATATGCACACATCATAATGCTCCATATGCATATGCACATTTTAAATTCCCCCTATTAATCTTATCCATAGATCTATTTTTAATGCACTATATTGGTTCGCATGAACTCATAGGAAAGTTGGTTCTCTCTCTCTCTCTCTCACACACACACACACACACACACACACACACACACACACACACACACACATATATATATATACACACACACACACTCACTCACACACACACACACACACACATAGAGAGAGAGAGAGAAAAAAAAACAAATGAGACCGCCTCTTTCCATGAGTCCCGTGAGACTCTTCATAAATGCACACAAATTACTACACAAATGTACACAGACTAGATTGTGTGCAATTCGCCTAGCATGAATGCACACAAACTAACATGTGTACATTCATGTAGTAGCTTGTGTGCATTTACGAATGATTTCACGGAACTTATGGTGGGAACAGGTTGATGCACTTGAATGTGTGTGTGTGTGTTTAAGGAAACTAATAAAATGAGAGAGTTAATACCAAGTTTACTCTTCGATTGTAGTAATTTTTCTAAATTTAGTTCTTATTTTTGTGATTTTTTATATTTTTTTATTAACAAATATTATCTATATTTTGACGCCTGGATGGCCACTGGCCATCCGCCCATCCCCCCCCCCCCCCCCCGGTATCTAGTTAGAGACAAAGAGATCTGTCTTTGTTTCCAACTGGAGACAAAGGAGGAGGGGGTGGCTAGCGGCTACCCTGATTTATTTTTTTTTTAAAAGTTTATTATTAAAAATTATTTAAAAATATCAACTCGCCATCAACCTAAGCAGGCAACCCGATGAAATAGATAGTAACCTGCTATCAAGTGAAATTGCATACACTTGGAGTGTCCAGTGGTTTAATTACATTTTGTTTTTCCCGTTCAGTGGTCTAATTGCATTTTCAGGTTACGTTCAGTGGCTAATTTGGATCTTATTCCTTATTTATATAATGTCATCTCTTAGTTTTGGTACTTCATCTTTACCCGAATTTGGGGACAGTTTTCGATGTAAATGTAGCTAAATTACCCATGAAAAAATCATGGAGTTATGCTAATCCGGGTGAAAGATACCAAGTTTGCACATGTTATGGAGTAAGTTTTTTATTGTTTTAAACATTGTGATATAAGTGGTGTTTTATAAATAAAATTGAAAGATTAAAATTTGATCTTTTAGAAAAATGGGAGTTGTGGAGTCTTTAGATGGGTTCGTTGGTATGTATGTGTCTGACCGTGTTACAATAGTCATACCAGGGTTATTGAGATGTCTATATAAGAAGGACAAGAAGATTCAAACATTGGAGTACACAATTGTAAAGAAAGAAATTGAAGCCAAAAATCTTAACTTGGAGGTCATGAAAATGAAATTTAAAAAACAATTTGCAAGTGAGAATAAGTTCCAAATTTACAACGGTGTTTTATGTAGTTTGGTGGTGGCAGCCATTTTTGTTCCAATTTTTGTACAAAATGTAGAGTATGGAAACTTGAAATGTTGCATTTCCTCAATTAAATTCGGAGGGCAAAAGTTGAATATGTATTATTGTATGTGAGCACACTATTGTGTAATCTTAGCTTGTATAATTCATGGTTTGACTCTATTATGTATTTCTTTTTAAATTTGAATTAAAAATTGTTGTTATGCTATTATGGTAGTCATCCGTGTATAACCATTTCAACCATTCCACCTAACATAATAAAGAAAAATATCTATTGAGAAGATTGTAGCATTGTGTCTAGCGATTTTGAGTGGTTTATGATAGAAGGACTAAAAGTAAAATGTCACTTACATATCTATGACAAAAAATGAATTAACTCATTAGAAAAAAGAGGAGCAGAGAAGATATATGGTAGGTTGAATAGACCGAATTGCCCTTATGTTTAACATCATTTAAAAATATCTGTTGACAAATTGCAAAAAATAGTCATGTCACAATAATGCTAAGACCAATAAGTGATGTTCTGATAAAAAATGACTAAAAGAGAAATGACACCTATAAATTTAGGACAACAAATGAAGTTAACTCTTTCAAAAACTAGTAATATTATGTTTGAATGGATAAAAAGTGAGGAAAAAATAAAGTGGGTGTGTTAATACCAAGTTTAATCTTGGATTGTAGTTTTTTATTTTTATTTTTTTATACTTAATTAGTTCTCGATTTTGTTTTTTTTTTTTTTTGTTTTTGTTTTTTTAATTGTCATAGATAAATAAATTCATCGCATTTTGATATTAATTTTATAGCTTTATTGAATGAGTCATTTGCCATATAATACATCCCCTACTTTTAACTTTATAGAAAATGTATAAATTTGAATCTTATCTCTTATTTCTGACAAAGAACAATTGTCAACTCCATTAAAGTAGTCATTTTGGAAATTAATACGTATAAAATTAAGAGTAAAAGAAATTAATACGTCTAAAATAAAAAGATTAAAAATCAACAAAGCATAATGACCAAATTTCCCTCCCTTGTGTATAAAGTCGCTTTCAATGTTATTCACATATGCCTTGGTGTCTATTTTGTTGGTTAATTCTAGAAATTGTTTTGAACATAAAATATACCAAACTCAATTTTAATTTTCTAGAAAAGGGCTTTATAATATTTAGTATAAACCCAATGAACAAGAAAGGAGAAGAAGAAGAAATTCAAGTCATGTGTAGCACACACTTTCCTTAAAACCGATTCGCTACCTCCCGGGGGTGCTAGGAATGTTGTAGCGTCAGTCTTCTTTCAGGAGATACGGATGACTAACACTTGGCATCATCCTAATACACTTTCAATTCTTTCTGTTAGATTTTGTTACGCTGTTACTTTCCCTCCTTTCATTCTTTTAGCCTTGTATATAAGACTTCAACAGTACAGTGAGTAATAAGAAATAAAAGGATCAGTTTATCAGTTTTCTCTCCTTTACTTTTTGCTCCGCGACATGGTATCAGAGCACTAATAGAGGAACTTCTTGAACTACATCCATGGCGGCTTGGCCTCCAGTTGGGAGTCGATCAACTCCATCCGAGAATACTGCAAGGAATCCGACCATTGAAACTCCGATTCAAGCTCCGATTCCTTCTCCTTCTGCGCCGGTGACGCTATCAACCGTGGCTGAGGTAACTTTTCAACCGGAAACTCCGTCGAATCCCTATTTTTTTGCATAGCAATGAGAATCCTGCACTCGAACTCGTCTCCTTCCCCTTAGACGGGTCGAATTACCACCCTTGGGCTAGAGCTATGTCTATGTCTCTTTCTTGTAAGAATAAGATAGCATTTGTGAATGGTGCTAGCTTTCATATGATTTTTGAGTCAGATAAGGTAAGTTTGTCTGAGTTAGGAATATATGTAGGTAATGACTATGTAACATATGGGAATTTTAAAGCTCAATGCTATGCCTATTATCAATAAGAATAAAGGTTCTACTTACTTGTTTGAGTATTTCAATTTGTGTCATGGTATACTACATTATCTTAATTTTAATTCTATACGTAGATTAATTAATATTGATCATATTCCTACATTCCAAATTAATAATCACAAATGTGTAGTTTGTATTGAAACAAAACTAGCAAGAACACATTTCAAATTGATTGAAAGTAATATTGAACCATTTGAACTATTAATTCATAGCAAGGTTAAGTCCTCAACTATGCAAATCTGAGGACCATGGCAATATAGTGAATTCTCACAATTAGAGGACCAATTTAAGAACTAATTAATTTTGTCATAATTCAAGGATCATTTCATGTATTAAACATGTAAAATTACATATTTAAACTTAGATTTCACAGTTTTTTCATGGTGACATTAACATATGACTTAATTGAGTAATATTTGCATAGTTGAGGACTTAATTGGAAAAGACTAACAGTCAATCCGAGGACCATAAATCGATAATTTTACAATAGTTGAGGGACCAATTTGGTCATTAACTCTTTTTAAATTGAAAGTATTTAGTCTTTTTCTTTTTTTTTTTTTTTTTTTTTTTTTTTTTTTTAAGTATTTAGTCTTCGTAAGTTAAAATTATAAATTAAGTAGTGTAATCCTTGAGCAACTTTCGAATATATTTATAATTAATGTATTATGATTAACTTATGAATAATATATTATCATATTATAATTAAATCAGCAATATTTTGATTTTCTCAAACATTTATAATATTTTAATTTTTCTTCTTGTCAAATTAATTAAAATATGTCTTCAATTATGTTTTAAATTATTTTAGATTTCAATAAAATTTTTAAAAATTATTTTTAAAATTGTATTATCATTATATGCTAAATTTATTAATATTTTATGATATGAACTTTAATACTCTAATCGAAAAAGATAAAATGCTATTTTTACGTACTATTTATTAATAAAAGGGAAAAGTGTCAAATTGGCCCCCTAAGTGGGGTGGATAGTGCAATTAGGCCCCATAACTGAAAAAAGCTCCATTCAAGCCCCCTAAACCGGCAAAAAGCTCCATTCAAGCCCCCTAAACCGGCAAAAAAGTGCAATTAAGTCCTAAATGACTTGTTTATCAGGTCAAATTCAGTTAGGGGGCCAAATTGCACTATCCACCCAGTTTAGGGGCTAATTTGACACTTTTCATTTTTTGTTATATTTTTCAAAACAAATATTTTTTATTTATTCCAGTTCAAAAAAATTATTTTTATTTATTAAAAATATTATTTATTATAAATAAAAAAATTTAAAAAAAATTAAGAAACAGCCACAGGCCGTTTAATAATTTGGTCCTACTATCAAATTAATTTGTAGAATTCGTCCCCAAGTGTTGGTCATACGCATTTTTCGTTCCTAAGTTATAATTGATGTTGCATTTTTTGTGCCTTTATTAATAAAACATTAGAGACAAAATTTATAATTTTAGTATAATTCACGAACGAATATGTTGGCATTGCATTTTTCGTTCTTTTGCGCTCTCCTTTAGAGACGAAAAATGTAAATTTTATTTTTTGTTTTTTTTTTTAAAATTATTTAAAATAATTATTTTTAAATTATTTAAAATAATTTTACAAAACTTTTTTCATAATATAAAAACAATTATTTAAATAATATTTTTGAAAAAAAAAAGAAAGAAAAAAAAGTCGGCAGTCCCCAGTTGGGATTGCCGACTTTTGTTTTTTTTTTTTGGTTTTTTTTTTTTGTTTAAAAAAAATTAAAAATTATTAAAATTATTTATAGAATACAAATTAATTTGACATTATGACCAAATGTGATACAAATTACAAAGTTTCTCACTTAATTTCAATCCAAGGAGTAGTAACCTGATAAACAAGTCATCTAGGACTCAATTGCATTTTTTTGCCGGTTTAGGGGGCTTGAATGGAGCTTTTTTCAGTTAGGGGGCCTAATTGCACTATCCACCCCACTTAGGGGGCCAATTTGACACTTTTTTCTTAATAAAATGATTAGGTTAATTACTTTTGAAAATTTTGAATGAATATTAATATCAATTTTGCTTATCCAATAACAAAGTGAAGTATTAGTATTGGCTTTAGCTTTACTAAAAACAATAAAAATAGGTTCAAAAACCCTTATCGAATAAGAGAATGACACATCATCCTTACCTTCAACCAATCAAAATGTGTTTTAGAAACCCTCTTCTACCATAAATACAATAGTTTGTCTGGAGTATGTCATATTAGAAAAAAGTAATTTTACCCTCTTATGGAACGACTCCTTATGGACATCAGACACTGATCTTCTCATCTAATAGGTCTTTGACTCATTGTAATTTATCATTTCACATGTTTTTTAGGCCAAAGTATAAAGACTCTGAGGGAGGAATTTCGTCTTTTGTGGACAAGAAGAAAACAATCTTTAACTAGAAAACACAATACAAATCTACATCATCAGATCAATATCGTCTTAATCCAAATCATGATTTCAACAATCGTTTAAATGAAATGACGACTATTAAACCACTACTTCTTTTTCTACTATGCTTCAATGAATTCGTTCTCCAACTTTGATTAAAATAAATTAATTTGGATAATAGTTTAGCTATAAAATTCTAAATTTATATCCCGTGAAAACGGTCTATAAACATTATTGAATAATCTAAATTAGTGTACTTCTTTGGCTCCTTTGATTATGAATGTTCACATAGAATACACTTTTAATATGAATTTCTGTAAATCAATAGATAATGGTTTGGTTATAAAATCCTAACTTTCTATCCAATTAAACTTATGATTCGAGATTCAAAAATAATTGGTGGCTAAAAATAAAAAAGAATCGAGTACATCTACATGTAAAGTTGGTGTTGATATATTAAACGCAACTACAATTGTTGAAGGGACATTTTCTTCTATACATTTCATCATGAGTAGATTGTATAACAAATGTCAAATCAATTGATGCATCACCAAATTGTAAATTATATTGAGATTTTTTTGATAACAATGAAACTATTATATATGCATCAATTTCAAAATATGGAGTACAATAGTACACAATTATAATGACTTATGCTAATATTTTACTAGAAAAATAAATTATATCTTATTTTTAAATTTTATTTAATAATAATTCAATTTTTTTTTGTCATGTAAAAAAGGAAATAGAAAGACAATTTAGTCAGGTACAATCTCTCTTCCACCCCATAATTTAACAAAAATATTGAAATACCTATAATTATTCTTTTTTTTTTTAGAAAGAGGCATCAAAGTGGGTGACACAAAAAAATCTTCTATATATATATAAACAAAATTACAAAATCAAATAGTAAAAATATTTACTACTACTTACAAAAATGCAATCATCCTTTTCTATTTATAATAATGAACATTATTACTATTTAGCATTGCAAATTTTCTTTTATATATATATATATATATATATATATATATATATATATATATATATATATTTTGAACTGTGTCTCTCATTAAAAAATGAAAAGGACAAAAATATATATTATGATTATATCAAATGGTTGAAAAAAATTAAAAAATAATTACTGATGGATCTCAGCGTTGCACTATGCTTACTTCTCAAGGTGACTACTGTAAGTCAAGCATGATTAACCACAAAATTCTTCAGCTATCTGGTTGTCATATCCTACTTAAAATCAATTGGTGATAAGTAAGTGTATATTAATCATTTAACCACCCCTCTCCATAGTAAGCCATCGCATCAAGTCTCGAATGAGCAGATCGAGACTAAATTCGGCCGACTTAGCCAACGCCCAACAGTAACTTCTTTTAAAATTATCCATATATATTTTTTTGATATGAAAATATCAACTTAAGAGGCACCGAAATGTTTTGTATATGCATGTATACAAAATATTAAGAGTGCTTAGCTTATAGATTTTTGACACGAAATCTGAAATGTTTGTGGCCATTTATGTTGTTTTGTGGAAACACAATAAAAAAGAAAAAGAACACCCATAATATTGCCACTCTTATGTTCCTTCAAACAAAATAAAATAAAATAAAATAAAATAATACGGAGTAATAAATTAAAGTAAAAGTAATTGCATGAGTTATGTTGGTAGTTAACCGAAAGGGACGTAAAGCATTAGCTTCTCATTTAACGCTCCACCACCTGTCGCGATTCGATATGAACTAAGCCCCACGTGTTTACTTGACACTATTCCAAAGAACAAACAGATTAACTGAAAAAAAGAAAAAAGTAATTAACGTTAATAACGTTTTTTTTTTTTTTTTTTTTTTTTTTTTTTGAAAACAACGTTAATAACGTTATTAGTCATTATCTTTCTTCTTATTTTTTTGAAACATCTTTCTCCTTATTTAATTAAATACTTTTCTTAATGTCCTGGCAAGACAGGGGAAGAATGGAAGTTACACATCGCATTCTATTGGTCTTGTCGTATTGGTAATAAAGTAACGCTACACTCTTTTTTAATTTTACCTTCTAATTTTCACATCATATAGTAATAATATTTGATGATTATTTGTTATTTAATTAATAAATATATTCTTTTTAAAAAAATCAAATAATTCCTTAAACTTTACATACAAGTTTAATTAAGTTCTTGAATTTTAAGAAGTACAATTAAGCTCATTAACATGTTATTTTTATGCATTAAAATTCTAAAATTGATTAAGGACCTACAATAACATGTCATTACGGTTTGAACCAAAATCTTGTAGGAAAGGTTTGGTTTTGTTTTTAGTTTGAATCTTTATTCATTTTTCAAGCTTTTAATCTTTCTAATCTCTATTTTTCAAAGTATTCAAGTTCAACCTTTCAAGAGTTTTTATTTTTAAATAATAATAATAATAATAAAATTAAAAAAATTGATTGAAAAAATAACACGTAAATTTCGCTAATTTGACTTATCGTCCAAGACAAATCACAGTTGTGTGGAACACGTTCCAAAACGATATCTTTGAATTTTATGAGTTAGAATAGTGTACATTATGAGTTAGAATAGTGTACTTTATGGGTTAGAATAATGTACATTACGTGTTAGAATAATAAAATTTCTGGAGTAAGATAATGTACTTTATGAGTTATATAATGTACATTATGAGTTATAAAAATGTATGTTGTAGTGAGCGACATTAAAAAAGAAAAATTACGTGAAACGACATCGTTTTTGGATCGTAGTCCACACAGATTTATAAATCACTGTCTACGCAATAATTATTGACCATCCAACCAACTATTTACATAGAGCTTGATCAAAGGAGATGATCTCTCCTAGAGATTGACAAATGTTAAGACTATAACTTCGATCAATTTAATGTGTACTGTGTACATACTACACCTGCAAAGTATAGAATGATGCATGTCTAGTCTACCCAATTCGATAATCCCAACGTCCTATCGGGGTGAATATATAAACCAATAATTCATATGCTTTTTCATGAAGTCAAAGGTTTGTTTGTCTAATGGCTATTTTACCGACAAAGCAAGTTGCAAAACAAATTATTGTGCGCAATGAATCTTGGCCCAAATAAATGTACTAATGTCTCGCAATTTCCATCATCTTTCGTTGTATTGTCGAGCGGTCTTTCAGAGTTTAGACCTATTAGGCAGTTGCCACGCTACCTTAGCAGAAAAAACAACAGATGTCTGGCTTGTAGCCGTTAAGAAAAAACCAAATGCTACAAAATTCTTATATTTATTTGTTTTGACTTTTCAATTCAGTCGTCTAACCGATAAAAATAGTTCCAAAATGGGTTAGTTAATCAGCTTTTGATTCAACTATATATGTTATTAAACATTGTAAAAACTTTTGGGAATTGGGTGTAGAAAATGTCGTTGTATATACTACTTGCTGTAAACTGGCTTTTAAAGATATTAGAAAGGAAATACTGTGACGTGTACGAAACACTGCCTTAAAAGTGATTTGTCTGGAACCGGTCACTTTCGACTGGCTAACACAGGACTGCTACGAAATAATTCTCAAAGCGCTCAGACCCAGAGAGAAATGAGAGTGAAGAGGAAAAGAGAAGAAATTCAATTGGATGATTTGAATGCTCTGGGAAGGCATGCATTTATAGCTTCTGAAATAATTGCCTTCTCAATTCTAGCCACAAGTTTGAGCAAAAATAGTGGAGGTGGAATTGTTGTAGGCCACAAATTGAATGGAAACCCAACAATCCCCCACACATTCGAGCAGGAATAGAATTGAAATCATGTCTGAGCAGAGCGTGAGAGCTGATTTTAGCGTCAGTGATTAAACTTGAACTGACACGTAGTGACTTCAGTAACTTACTCCTCATGAGTGAATTGAATCTTGAACTCATTTAGAAGTATTTGTTTTGAACTCAGGTGCACACACTAGCCCCTATTGTTTTGTGTTAGAGGTCACTATGACCCTCTTTTAGATTGTCTCCTTTTAGGAGATATCTCATGTTTAGTTTCTTCGGATCTGTAAGACATTTCATAACTGCGTTTGACCACCACTGTGGTATCCATCATGAATTTCTTACCTCAAAGACCCCAAGCCCCATCTCCTCTGACGTTTCAAGGATGGTCTTTCTATTTAGTCCTTTTGTGAGAGGATCCGCAATGTTCCTCTCGGACTTCACATATTGTAACGTGATTACCCCATTCGTAATCAATTGACGTACAGACTCATGTCTGACTCTTATGTGTCTTCTCTTTCTATTATAGACACTATTCTCAGCCACACATATGGCAGTTTGTGAATCACAGTGTATGGGCACAGACGGTGTATTACACCCCCACAATGGCACGTCTGCCATTAAACTTCTTAGCCACTCAGCTTCCTGCCCAGCCAGATCAAGAGCTATAAATTCAGCCTTCATAGTTGATCTGGCTATACACGATTGTTTAGTAGATTTCCATGATATTGCTACTCCGTCCGTGGTAAACACATACCCACTAGTAGAGCTGACATCTGAGCTGTCATTTACCCAGTTAGCATCACAATATCCTTCTAGTATTCCAGGAAACCGAGTGTAGTGAAGTTCCCAGTCAATTGTACCTCTTAGATAGCGTAGCACTTGTCTTAGTGCATGCTATTGTACTCCGCTAGGATTGTGGGTATAGTGGCTGAGTCTATTCACTACAAGCGCAATATCTGGTCTGGTATAGTTTATCAAGAACATCAAGCTACCAATTATTTTCGCACATTCTTCTTGAGACACTCGCCTTAGTATTCTTTGACAGTTTTACACTATGATCGAATAGGGTTTGAGCTGGAGTCACTTCAAAACTATTAAATTTCTTTAACAGTTTCTCTGTGTAGTGACTCTGAGTCAGCTTGTAGTTGTGATCTCCTTTTATAACTCTAACCTCGAGAATCACATTGTCTTCCCCCATGTCCTTCATGTCAAACTTGTCGCATAGAGATTTTTTAGTTTCTTCAATTGCATTGAGATTAGAACTAAAGATAAGCATGTCATCTACATAGATGCATATGAGTATGATGCTAGACTCAATCTCCTTCGAGTACAGACAGGCATCCGACCTATTGATCGAGTAGCCTAAGTCTAACAGTTTTTTATGAAATTTTTCATACCACTGTTTCGGAGCTTGTTTAAGTCCATACAGAGATTTAATGAGTCTGCATACCTTTTTCTCTTGCCCTGGATCAATGCATCCAGGTGGTTGTTCCATGTAGATTTCTTCTTCCAGATCACCATTTAGGAAAGCCGTTTCACGTCCATTTGATGGACTATCCACTTGTGAGATAAGGCTAAGGCAAACCGGGCGCATATTGTAGCTATTTTGGCCACCGGTGAATATGTACTATAGTAGTCTTCACAGCCACTATTTCTCTTTAAGTGTATGCCATAACTATAGGGAGTGTTAGCATGTCTCTTAAATATATTTTAACCCAACTGAACCTCTAGATGCTCATGAGTGCTCTACAAAGATAACACATTATCTTTTATAAAAGGCTGCTAACTCTTTTAAGTTAAGTATGTGTTTTCGTTAAGAGTTGTAGCTCAATCTCACTAGTGCATACATAATAGGAATGACCAATAAGTGTACTATTTTATGATTCTTTTCATGGTTTCATTTGACCACAAAAGTGGATCCACCACGAATTCATCACCTCTTGGATTTCATCAATAATTCAATGACTAACATCATAATTAATCTTATCGACTTACGTACACTTTGACAAGTACTTCATTAACTTACAAATAATTCTTTTGAGATTTTCATGCTTACCATGAAACATCATTTTTACCATTATTCTCGATTAGAGCCTTATAGAAAAGAAATATAATGAGTTAATTACCCCCACAATGCAACACATAATATATATATATATATATATATATATATATATATATGATTTTTCGAATGTACTTAGTCACCTATATTGGTATTTGGAGTCCAACATTGGCTCCTTAGTAGGCTAAGCTATTCAAACTTTATATCAACTGTGCATTTGATTAATGTAGACTCAATGGTATAAAATATTTCAACCAAATTGGTTACCCCAACCATTCAAGTTTCCCTTTATACAGGAGTCCTATATCTTCAAGATGCTCAATTAAGATATTAAATAATAAATGCTCATTATATCTTCAAGATGCTCAATTAAGATATTAAATAATTAATGCTCATTGGCAGTAAGCCACAAAATAATGTTGTTAGCATGCTACTTCAAGTTGCACAACATAGTCACTAGTTTTGTATAATATTCTTAAAAGAAATAATTAATATGATATGCAACGAATATATACAAACTCGTATTTCTTGAAGAATAACTTATCCACATAAATATCACCAAGGTGAGTTCAACATATGAAATTAAAGTCTTAACATTTAAAGTTATTTCACGTGACTTCACCATTTTTCCTTCACTTTGAGGAAATTCATAACTCATAAATAGCATTGATACCATGCAAATCAATACAAAATTTCATATTTATTCTTAAAAGAAATTTCTTCTTATAAAATAGTAACTTTAATCAACACTACTGTTGCACTACTTGAGTAATATCTATTGCAAGGATTTGACTATTTAATAACATATTAAAGTCAGCATCATTTCAGGTGAGGATCAAATAGCCCTTCACTAGCCTGCATGATCAACCCCTACTTCTTAGATACTCCCAGGTCAAGTGGTGAAACAAAAGTTTACATAAAAACCACCTTCCTAGACAGAGTATTCAAGAATGATGACTTTTTCATGTTATCAACACACTAATAAGTACTAACATGTATTCAGATATTAATTCAACTAACATTTAGTACTAATGATATCTCATTTTATGCGAGCTCTTAGAACTAGAGCAAATACGAGTTATTAAAAAATAACTACTATTTAAAGGAACACTATACTCATCTTGCACTTGTCAAGTTGATCTTTGGTTCAGCTTTGTCCTCCACTACTTTTGCGTTTGCGGTAATAGCATTGAAACGCTTGATGTCCTTACTTACCGCACACGAAGCAGACTCCTTTGAATTTTTTATTTTTATTTATTTATTTATTTATTTATTTTTTATTTTTCCCCATTAATAATAAATTTGTGTTTCTCAATTATCAAACACAAACAATTTTCAACCACAATTTCTTGACTTTTCAACAAAGTAATGAAATTGGCTTTATAACGTACTAGTCATTAGCTCAGATGAGCTCCAAGGTAATTTGTCCATGCAATGTATGTATATATATAGTCGATGCACATATATACAGTTTTTAATTTCAAATTACAAGGAACACCATATAAATTTTAAAGTTCAAATTCAAGCTCAAGAAATGCATGCTTCATCACTTTTGTACGTGGATGTGTAAATTCAAAAGAGATAAGCGATGAAAGTTTTGGGATGCATGCATGCACGGTTTATACCCATTAAAAATTAACCCCACATATTAATTTTAAAGTATTATAATATTTACCTTAACGGAGAAGCATTAGGCACTTACTTCTTGCTGCCGTCTTAAGCAACTCACACTAGCTTCAAATTGTCATAATCACTCTAGGCAGCAGTAGGAGCATTCATATTCATCAACATCAAAGGATAATCACCAAGCGCAGCTTCAGATTCAGCCATCAACAAATTCTGGCAGTGGCAGTGACTTAATTTTTGACAAATCAGTGGCAGATTTCGTGAGGTAGGCCGACATTTTTTAGTACAAATCACTTTTAACTATTGGGAATTGGGTGTAGAAAATGTCGTTGTATATACTACTTGCTGTAAACTGGCTTTTAAAGAGATTAGAAAGGAAATACTGTGACGTGTACGAAACACTGCCTTAAAAGTGATTTGTCTGGAACCGGTCACTTTCGACTGGCTAACACAGGACTGCTATGAAATAATTCTCAATTATTTCGTACTCAAAGCGCTCAAACCCAGAGAGAAATGAGAGTGAAGAGGAGAAGAGAAGAAATTCAATTGGATGATTTGAATGCTCTGGGAAGGCATGCATTTATAGCTTCTGAAATAATTTCCTTCTCAATTCTAGCCACAAGTTTGAGCACAAGTAGTGGAGGTGGAATTGTTGTAGGCCACAAATTGAAGAGCTTAATTAGAGCTCCACAAATAATTATTTGGTTGAGAAAAAAGCTTCAACAATTATTTTGGTTGAGAAAAAAGCCTCAACAATTATTCTATTCTGGTTGAATGGAAACCCAACAAAAACAATCTCTGATTCATGTATAGGCCATGTTCAGCTAACAGAGATCAGGTTGAAGCAAGCTTATGATCTCAGTTGTAGACGGTGAAGATTGGAGATGAAGATGACTCAAGGGTTAGAGGGGAATAATATGAAAACTGCACTTTTTTAGCTATATGTATATATACACATCGTCCTTCTTAGATAATAATATTATATTAATTATATTAATTGTAATTAGTATATTTATAATACTAATAATAATTAAAAAATACTAATAACGTGTTACGAATATTAATTACTAAAATTTGCATGCATTTTCTTTTATTTATTTCTTAATTGTATATAATTTATTTGTATAGAAAATTGTTCCCCTTCGTGTGTTACTAAAGTAGCTAGCGAAAGTCCAAAATTAGTTTGTGGTGTTTTCAAGGGAGTAGCTGATTATGGACATTGAAAGTGCTTTCAATTGGAACCTTTAATCACAAAATGAACCAAAAAACTAACATAATAAGAGAAGAAAACACTAAAAAAATTGTGTAGAGAGAATGTAGTCTCGGTGTGTTCCAAAAGAGAGGGCATGCAAAGAAGAAAGGGAAGAAAGTGATTATAAGAACAACGTCTAGGAACGCTATATGCGAGTTGCTTTTGTCCTCACCTTAGACAAAATGAGAAAAGTGACTCGATAGTTGCTTGGGGGTGGAACTTGAAGTTGACTTGACGGCGGAAGATTGTTTGGTGATCCCTCCATTTCACTGTACAAACTAATTTTCTAAAAAATGACTTATGGAGGATCTTCGCAATCTTAGAAGGTGGACAGAGATCGCATTGCGACAAAATTGAAAGGAAGAAAACGAGAGATATGGTATGGGATGTCTGAATTTATTGTTGGGTGTGCGTTTGGAATTTCTATAACCAGAAAGAGAGAGGTGAGAGTGTGTCTAAACAAAAAAAAAGAGAGGGATCAAAAGTGGAAAATAAGTTGTGGTTGTAGTATGAAATGTCCGGAATTAAAGATTTTTTTGAAGATAGGGTTGAGCCTACTATTTTATTCTTCGGCCAAGGTTACTTCTTTTGAAATTAACACAAATTAGGGCTTTTTGACCATGATTAAATCATTTACAAATATATGTATTTGTGGGGTAGAATTTTTTGTTTGGGTCAAAGAAATAGAAGGGCATTTGGGTTATATATAGAAAATTACAATTATATATATATATATATATATATATATATATATATATATATATATAATTACTATAAGATTAGTAAATTATATATTATACATGTTGTCATTAGAAAATTATATATTATACATGTATCTAACTAACATTAGATTTCGTATTTTATATCCGGATTCACAAAATAATTTGCCTCCACAAATGTATGTTTATTTTTATGGGGAAAAATAATATTTTATATTTTTATGTTTAACGAAGGAACAGAAGTTTTGATTCTCCGAATGTCTACATCACCGTCCGATCCAAGGTTGCCATTCAACTTTCAACGAAGACAATTTCTATTGATGCTATCATATACAATGACTATTAACAAAAGTCAAGGTCAAACATTGTCACATGTTAGATTGTTACTAAAGAAACTGGTTTTTGTACATGGCCTTTGTACGTTGCTGCATCTCAGATTAAAAATACAGATGGTCTTAAAATATTGATTGCCAATGAGTCAAGTACAACTTCTACATCAACCACTAACGTTGTATATCATAAAGTTTTCAATAATTTATAATTTTTGTAAAATTTTATATTTTATTAATAATATAAGTGGTATTTGAGTATTTATTGTTTACCATTTACATGTTTATTTTTATTTGTTCTATTCGCAATTTAAACAATTTTTAAATTTTTATTTTATTTTTTCTTAATATAATAAATTAAATTTTTATTACTACATACATTTCGACAATAAGTTTAACAATTATTATCCCGTGTACCGCACGGGAACTATACTAGTGATAAATTAAGTCTAACAGTTGATATCGCGTATTAAGTTCCTATGTGATAAATTAAGTCTAACAGTTGGTATCAGAGCTTGTGGAGGTATCAGAGTTAGGTTAAGTCTATCACTTTGCTTCAATGTCTCCTCCCAAACAAACTACATATGATGCTCTAGTTTTCATTGTGGCAATAGTGCTTATAAATGTCATAGCCCTTTTCCTCTTTTTTTGGAGACCACGCAAATTCTACTGCGGCATGAGCACAATGTCGATCTTTCTATGGACGGCACTGTGGGGAGCGGGGGCATATTTTGAGGCTTTTGAGTAGGGTAAGTCTATTGCCGTACTTAACCATTTGGGGATGAGCTTCGGTGTAGCAGTGTATTGGTTGTGCCAATGTTTTTATATGCGTAGTACACTGGTTGCAATAGAAAGTGTTATTTGGGTGGGGACTTTTTTTATTAGTTGCTTGGGGGTTCTTGTATGGGGTAATGATATATCTAGTCAAGAATTTCTAAAAATTGATAGATGCGTTGTACTCTTGTACGCTATTATGAGTTTTATAGAAAATGGTTTAGCTAGATATTTTGAAGTCCAAATTATCATTGAAGATATAGGCAAACCTGATTATGTGAGGGATATGGAAAAAGTCTTCTGGGACTTTATATTGGGTTACATGGAATCGTACCGTAGGTGGGTGATAAACAAGTCCTATGCCACAGCTCTGGTCATCCCACATCAAAGTCTATGGCTGCTTCAAGCTCTATGGCTATGGCTGCTTCAAGCTCTGTGACTTTTCGTACAAGCCAGAGTAGCGGCTCCTTAACTAGTCGGAGCGTTAGAGATGACCAACAACCAGGTTATATCTTTTTTTCGCTCAGAGTACTTCTATAAGGATTATTCCAAATTTGTGAAAAACGCAAATATTGTAGCAAGAATACCAAATGAGGGGGAGCCAAACCCCCAAGTAAGGAAGAAGGCGTGAAACCGACTTTACTATCACAAAAAAGCCGACGCAATTGGAGTAGTTTGCATGCATGAAGTGGTTATTTTATTTCTCTTGTTGGGATGCAGTTTAATATTTAGTCTTGTTTTTTTTTTTTTTTGTTTTTTTTTTTAAGTATGCCGTTTTATCTTTTTTTATATTTTGCTATCCTCCAATTTGTAATGCATGTGTGTTTGAATGAAATTTTAAGTTTTTATAATGACTATAAGGATATGCATATGTTTATAAATTATATATTAATTAAATAAAAGAGAAAAGAATTGATAATCCTGCTGCACCATATATATTGGATGTGTATTTATGATTCATGTATATATACATACATGAATAAATTTGTTTTAATGCTTAGCCTAAATAGAGCCTAAATAACCAACTTTAACCGGACACTAATAATAATAAGCTAATAAAGCTATAAGGTTGGTATTTATTTTTTTGAGGTAATTAGCTAGCTAACTAATTGATGACATACATACATGAATATATAGCCTATAGTCTAATGGTAATGGGTAGGTGCTAGCTTCTGATCTGGTTGTATGTACTAATGTAAGTGTGAGTTGTGGCCTGGGTTCATGAATATGCACAATTTTTTTAATATCAACATTAAGTGAAGATATTACTCAACTCAATGGCCCATTTTGATTTATTTCCCCGCATGTGGCTGGATACACAACCTTCATCAATCGGAAGCTATGTCTGGAGGTTAGTATTTTTTGTAAGTCATAATTATCGCGTATTAAGTTCTTATGTGATAAATTAAGTCTAATAGTTGGTATCAGAGCTTGTGGAGGTATCAGAGCTAGGTTAAGTCTATCACTTTGCTTCAATGTCTCCTCCCAAACAAACTACATATGACGCGATCCAAATAGCTATAATGGCCTTCTTGGGCTACATAATACAAATGTCAAACATAGTATTAAATGATCCAATTTTCTAAACATTCAGAATCTAAGACCCATGTTTTAGACATTAAAATTCTAAAAAGCCATTAACGATTACACTCCCAGCATTAAGTAAGAAAGGAGTCTTCATTATTCATATTAGCTCTAAAATATCCTTCAAATTAGAGGTAATTGCTTAGTTGTCCTCCATTGGGTTGTTTTTTCTCTCCTCCTCCGGTGTAAAAGTTTGTACAGCAGAGTAGAGACTAGAACCTAGGTTTGTTTTTTCTCTCCTCTAGTGTAAAAAGTTTGTACAACAGAGTAGATACTAGAAACTCAGTTCTGTATTTTTTTCTCCTCCTGCTGAGGTTTGTTTTTTTCTCGTCTCCTGTGTAAAAAAGCTTGGAACTCTGTACAGAGTAGAGACCACGCCGGTTTGCCTTTAATTAATATAATTAATATAATATTATTATCTAAGAAGGACGATGTGCATATATACATATAGCTAAAAAAGTGCAGTTTCCAGATTCTTCCCCTCTAACCCTTGGGTCATCTTCATCTCCAATCTTCACCGTCTACAACTGAGATCAGGAAGCTTGCTTCAACCTGATCTCTGTTAGCAGAACATGGCCTATACATGAATCAGAGCTTGTTTTTACAATGTCATATATCAGAACTCCATAAAGATAGTATCAGTACTCCCAATGGAAAAAAATTCAAGAAAGCTTCGTCAATACAGAACTTGGAGATAACAGGATACATATTATTTACTGTTAAATAAACCTATTTAATAAGTGCAAAATATAGTATTAGTTATACAGGACATGCTCTGCTATAATAAAAACACTAACAAACTACACCAATGTATTTTGCTGCTAAACAATTACATTATCTTTATATAATAATTTGCATCACAAAATAAAAGTTACAAAAATACCTATGTATGTAATACTCTCAAAAAACAAATACCTATGTAATGACAGATACACTAAGAAATACAAAAATATCGGAAATATAGAAAACTGAGAGAAAAATGAATTTAAAACATATAAACACAAAAAAGAGGCTTTGAACTGTCTTGGAAATTTTCATATTTGTACTCCTTCGTTGTAGTCTGGTGATTAAACTTTGAACTGTAAATAGTATTGATTTTAATTCGTGTACTGATTAAAATTCTTTATTATACTGTAAATAATTTTTTAACCGTACAATATGTTAGGAACATAATGTAATAGGTTTTGATGATACCAAATGTAATTCAGAATCCCCTAAGTCTCGTAAGATAGGAAATACTTGTAAGTTCGACAAGTAAACTAAAAGCGAAAATACAACCGGGTAATTTGAGCTCAACTCGGAAAGCTTAAGGTAGACTTGTTTGAACATCTTAGAAGTTTCGTGTTGTAAGCTTATAGATATATCAGAAGAAGGCACGAGACAACACTGGAGGAATAAGGGTCTGCGAGACATCAACTAAGTCTCGAGACATAAGCAGAGTTCGAGAGATAGAATCTCTCGAGACATCAATCCAGTTCGAGACATGAGATCGAAACATCAAGAAGTCGAGGCATCAACATCGGTCTCGATGAACTGACACTTCTCCAAAGGACTGAATGGCAGTCAAGAAACATGGATTAAGTAATCTAAGTTTGGAGAAGAAGAATATCATGGAGATAAAATATTAAGGAGGTGCCGAAAGAATATTATGGGAACTACCGGAAGTGGATGCCACGTCAGAATTCCACAACAAACGGATAGAAGGTGCACCAATCCAAGGTCGGTCTTATTCCCTAAAACGAGGATCAATGGGAATATAAAAAGAGTAACTTTTTGCCAAAAGTAGTAAGTGGAGCATGGACTCAAGAAAGTGGATTATGGGATATTCACTACAAGACAAATGACTCAAGTTACAAGACCACCACTCCATGAAACATGCTAAAAATATGCAAGTCCCATGATCAGCATGGGAGACAGATTTCAAACGGAATAATTTTCCCTCCAACGGAATTATTCCTCAACTCTCATATATAAGGACGTGAAGACACAAGCAAAAAGAAGTTCGAGAATTCTGAGTTAGTGATTTTGACTAGAGGTGTCTGATTCAAACGTTCAAAGTGCAAGAGCTCAATCTGGAATATCATCCTTGATATTCAAAACAGCGAGAAAACAGATCTTAGTGTTTGAGAGAGTTACAAAGCGTAAACTACTATACATCTAAAAGGTAACCGAAGCTGCTCTACAAGGAAGTCGATTCAACGATAGCTTTTGGTCAGATTGGAGATTGTTACACTCAACCTGTGACAACCGGAACAACCTTGCTTTGGAGAAGGCAAGAAGAGGCGGAGTAACCTGGGAGCTGTCTTGTGAAGATCCTGAGGCTTGAGGCGGGCTTGGTGATCAAAGCTCAAGTGCTCGAGAGGTGGAGTAACAAGAAGCGGGGCGAAAAACCTGAGGCTTGAGGCGGGCTTCGTGATCAAAGCTCAAGCGCTCGATATTGTACTAAAAAGGGAAGTTTTAGTGCAATCCTTCTAGAGAATTTCTAGAAGAAGAGTGGACGTAGGCGGGTTGGCCGAACCACTTAAAAATCTCTCTCGCATTTACTTTCTGCTTTTATCTCTCGCTATCTATCTCTCGATCTGCACTGCATATAACCACACCTCTCGAACTAACTCAAACTCGTGCTAATTAAAAAGGGGATAACTTTTCCGCTGCGCATAAAACTTTGTCTTCATCTTGTGAGGTATCGGACCTAAACATCCTAAGTCCAATACACACGAGAGGTCGAAAAAGATTTGCAAAATCTTGAACAAGTCTATTCACCCCCCCCCCCTTTCTAGACTTGTTCCCCATCCCCTTGGGACCAACAATTGGTATCAGAGCGAGTTCTCTAATCGATATAAACCTTTGTTTATATTGCCTAGAGATCCTTCTTTGAAAAATCCTTTAAAAAGTTTTCAAAGCACGAGATAATTTTTCAAGATGGACAACATGTTGTCGAGACATCTTCTATTTGATCTTAGCAGGTTCGATGACTGGAAAACACGCATGCTTGCGTACCTATCAGCCCTCCACGATGAGATGGCCGAGGTTATATCAACTGGACCAGTCAAAATCCTGATGGTCAACACTGCCGCAGAACAAACCAAAGACACACCAAAGTATGTCCCAAAGCCTAAGGAAGAATGGACAAGTGATGATAGGAAGAGAAACAACCTGGACAACATTGCCAAAGATATCATCTTCAGAGCTATAGACGAAACAATCTTCCCACGAGTAAGAAAGTGCACCACGGCAAAACAGGTATGGGATACTTTGATGTTAATTGGTGAAGGTGACGAACAGGAGAAGGAGAACAAGCTCACTGTGGCAATGAAGAAGTTCGAGGACTTCAAGATGAAGCCAGGAGAGAGCATCGACAGCATGGAATCTCGGTTCATGAAGCTGTCAACCGAGATCAGTGATCTGGAGAAGGAGATCCCACAAAAGGAGCTAAACCTGAAGGTCTTACGAGGCCTTACCATGGAGTGGGAGATGAAGGTGATCACAATGCGTGATCACAAGGATTTAAAGAACACCACAACCGATCAACTATTCAGAGATCTCAAAGCCTTCGAGTTTGAGATGTTTCCGAGAGATGAGGACGTGGTGGACAGACGGAATGTGGCTCTGGTTGCTGATCAACCATCCACCTCCTCAAGGTCAGACCCTAATCCCACTAATCTTTTATCTGATGAACAGTTTGCTCTTTTCATGAGAAAATTCAAGAAGTTTATGAAGAAGACACCGGAGAGCAATACAAGTTCACCTTCCTCCTCAAGAAGGAAAAATGAAAGATACCCATCCAGAAGGACGGAGGAAGAAAACCAAGGTCTCTGCTACAACTGTAGAAGACCGGGACACTTCAAGGCCGAATGTCCTTACCCACCGGTAAGCGAATATCAAGGCCAAGAAGGAAAGGATTCCAGGAGGAAAGAGGAATCCAGGGAGAAGCCAACACAAGGAGGCTTCAAGAGTTCATCAAAGACACATTCGCGTAGAAAGGCGCTTGTGGCGGAGGAACTTGAGAAGGTAATCGAGGAGTCCGAGACATCAAGCTCCAGCGAGAGTAGCAGCAGCTTAGAGGATGAGAGAGGGCTCATCTGCTTATACACTACAGAAGATGAGGATCAATGCTTGATGGCAATCAACAATGAGGTAACCTCTACTTCTACATCTCGCTGCTCTATCTCTACTTCTCAATGTTCTTCTTTTAGAAGCGATGAGGATCCCTTTGAGACCATGGAATTGCTCAGGAGGGACCTCAACATCGCTAATAGCACTCATGCTAAAGTTCTCGAAGAAAACAGCAGGCTAATTGTTGAAAGAGAAACACTTAAGAATGTCTCGAAAGAGAACTCAAAGTTAACTCTCAAAGTAAGCAACTTAGAAGCTGAAGTAATCCAACTTAAGGAAGAGTGCAAAGCTCGAGAGGCTAAAGAGCTTAACCTTAGAGAGGTTATTGCATCATATACTAATTCCTCCAAGGCTGTGGAGAAAATGGTAAATGATCATAGACCCACAAATGATAGAACCGGACTAGGGTTCCGTCAGAACTGTCTCTCGAGAGATAAATAGACCAATGGTTTGGGATCTTCAATAAATGGAGGATCTCAACCCAAACCAAATAAGGGTCAGAAAAGACCAGAGTAGCTATCCATAAACCGTCCCTATACACCAGCAATGGAAAGTATAGGAAAGCTACAAAGAATGGCCAGGTGAATAATATCGAGAGATCAACTAGTTATCTCTCGCAAGGCCATTCTAAGTACAAAAGAAGCTACAATCCATATAATGAGCCTCAAGGCAAATATGGAAGGTCTGAAATCCATAGAGTTAGGAACTCACGGATGGAGGGAGGCAGACACTACCCATCTGATGAGGATTGGTAAGAAGAATATGAACCTTGGAACAAACCCCAGTTTCAATGGTACCACATGACCAAACAGGCTATGAAGGGCATGGTGCGTAAATTCGAGGTCAAGCTTCAACCTAAGTTGATTTATGCACCTAAGAGGCCTAGAGTCTTTGCTAGTATTCCATATGATTATCAATCGTATAACGGCTACATTGCACCTAGGCCTGGAGTAATGGGTCCAAGGTATAAATGGATGCCTAAACTTACTAACCAACCAGGACCCAAAGTTTGGGTACCTAAATCTACTTGATTTGCACACAGGATGCCATGGACGTATGGTTCATTGACAGTGGATGTTCGAGACATATGACGGGAAATCTATCTTTACTAGAGAACATCCATCCTATCGAAGGTCCCTTGGTAACATTTGGAGACAACGAGAAGAAATGACGCACGAAGACTGTTGGTGAAATTCATAAGAATGAATTGGTAATCAAGGAGGTATCCTATGTTGAAGGACTCAAGTTCAACCTCCTTAGCACGAGCCAATTTTGTGACAAGGGCTATAAAGTTATCTTCACCGAAAGCAAGTGCCGGATCATTCAAGAGGAATCTCTCGAAGTCGTCCTGGAAGCAGCAAGGAAAGGAAACATGTACATAGTGGATTGAAAATCTGCCAAACCATCCCTATGTATGCTAGCAAGGAGCAAAGAAGACTTATGCTGGGATTGGCATAGTAAGCTGAGTCACTTGAACTTCAAAACTATCAACAAGCTTACTAAGAGGAACCTTGTGGAAGGACTGCCCAAAGTTACGTTTCGAAAGGACAAGATTTGTGAGGCATGTCAACGTTGCAAACAGATCAAATCCTCTTTCAGAACTAAAGCCGAGACATCATCCACCAGACCATTAAGTCTACTTCACATGGACTTATTTGGCCCAGTGGATCCACCCAGCATGAGAGGAAGAAAGTACACTCTTGTGGTAGTAGATGACTACACAAGATTCACCTGGACCGTGTTCTTAACCAAGAAGAGCGAGACAAAAGTTGCCTTACCAAATCTTTTGAAGCAAGTTCAAATTGAAAAGGATGTCTCGATACTAAAGATTCGGTCAGATCAAGGTGGAGAGTTCGTTAATCAGGTGATCGAGAGCTACTGCAACGAAAAAGGGATTCATCATCAACTGTCAGCTGCTCGAACACCTCAACAGAATGGGGTTGCTGAAAGGAGGAACAGAACTCTTAAGGAAGCTGCAAGGACCATGCTCTCACAATCCAACATATCTCAAGGATTTTGGGCAGAAGCAATCAACACAGCATGCTATACTCAAAATCGGTCCTTGATTGTGAAAGGAGCTGGAAAGACTCCATATGAGTTGTGGAATGGGAGGAAACCGAATGTAAGCCACTTCCATACATTCGGGTGTAAATGCTACGTTCACAACAATGGAAAGAGTCAACTAAGAGCCTTTGATGAGAAGGCGGATGATGGAGTATTTCTAGGATACTCATCAACAAGTAAAGCATTTAGAGTCTTCAACAAGCGGAGATTGGTGGTTGAGGAATCCATACATGTCTCTTTTGATGACAGAGCACCGACAGATCAACCATCAAAGTCAATAGAGACAGCTGAAAATTCTGAAGAAATCTAGCCGGAATCAGTCGAGAGATCAGACTTACCTCTCGATGGGAAGCAACCAATAGTTCGAGACGTAGCGGAACTCCAGTCAGAATCAGACGATGAAGAGCCCACCAAGAAGGACACTTCTGACTCAGTTGATCCAATCCAGATCATAGATGATCAACCCTCACCTCAACCTACAACAGAGGCATCAACTGAGGAACAACAACCAGATTTAAGATGGCCGAGGAGTCACCCCGCTGATCAAGTGATTGGGAATGTACGTGACAAAGTGCGAACCAGATCAGCATATCGAGAAAGCATGCTTGCTTGCTTTCTATCTCAAATAGAGCCTAAGGTGATTGATGAGGCTCTAAGTGATCCAGACTGGGTGTAAGCCATGCAAGAAGAACTTCATCAGTTTGAAAGGAACAACGTTTGGGAACTAGTTCCGAGACCTCATCATCAAAACGTCATTGGCACGAAGTGGATTTTTAGGAACAAGATGAATGAGGATGGAGTCATTGTTAGGAACAAGGCCAGACTTGTTGCTAAAGGGTATTGTCAGGAGGAAGGGATAGATTTTGATGAAACCTTCGCTCTGGTGGCACGTCTCGAAGCCATACGCATCTTTCTCGCATATGCCGCCTTCAAAGACTTCAAAGTGTATCAAATGGATGTCAAGAGCGCTTTTCTAAACGGACTTCTTGAAGAAGGAGTGTACGTTGAACAACCTCCGGGTTTCTTGAAGGACGTGGGAGCTGACAAAGTATACAAGTTGAAGAAGGCACTTTACGGCTTGAAACAAGCTCCGAGAGCTTGGTATGACACTTTATATTCTTTTCTACTTCAGTGTGGGTTCACCAAAGGCCTAGTGGACAAAACATTGTTTAGAATTAAGGATGGGGATCATATCTTATTGGTGCAAATCTATGTGGACGACATCATCTTCGGGAGCACCAATCCAGACTTGTGCGAGAAGTTCTCCAGTTTGATGAAAGGGAAGTTCGAGAGGAGCATGATGGGAGAACTCAACTACTTCCTCGGACTACAAGTGAGACAACTGAAGGAAGGTATCTTCATCAATCAGGAGAAATACACCAAGGATCTGCTCAGGAAATACAATATAGAAGGGAAATCTTCAGTCAAGGTACCTATGGGAACCTCTCTACGCATCGATGTTGACAGTGAGGGTCGAGAGGTCGATCAAACTACGTATCGAGGTATCATCGGATCTCTTCTTTATTTAACTGTTAGTAGACCAGATATATCCTTTGCAGTAGGTGTATGTGCTAGATTTCAGGCAAGTCCTAAGGAAAGTCACTTAAATGCAACTAAAAAGATTCTTAGATATCTCAAAGGTACGCAAAGTGTTGGACTTTGGTATTCGAGAGGTGGATCTTTCGAACTTATGGGTTATTCAGATGCGGACTTTGTCGGTTGTAAAATAGATCGAAAGAGCACATCAGGGACATGTCAGTTTCTAGGTGAAAGACTTGTCTCATGGTTTAGCAAGAAACAACATTCGATAGCTACAAGCACAGCTGAGGCAGAATATGTAGCAGCTGGAAGTTGTTGTGCTCAGATTTTATGGATGAAGCAACAATTGCTAGACTATGGTGTTGAATGTAAAGAGGTGAAGATTATGTGTGACAATACTAGTGCTATAGCTATTACTCACAATCCAGTGTTACATTCAAGGACAAAGCACATTGATATAAAGTATCACTTCATCCGAGATCATGTTGAGAAAAAGGACATAACTTTGGAATATGTTACAACGGAGAAGCAACTAGCAGATATTTTTACAAAAGCTTTATGTGAAAATAGATTCTCTCAACTAAGGTTAGAATTTGGAATGATAGAATTGGGTTAAATGGTCAAATCTTATCTTCTTGTATTAAGTGCCATGAACTGTTTCGCATGTGAAGAGCGGTTTCATCAACTTTATGGCAGCCTTGGAGTTACACAACATTGAATGGTCATTCACATAGCATCCCGTGACTCTACAGTATTGAGATTTTGGGCTATAAATAGAGGGGTTCTCTCATCAGTTTATTTCATCGTATTCTTCATGGAGAAGAAGAAAGGAAAAGACGATGTACCATTCTGGTATAGAGGAAGGAAATCGGCAGCCAAGTCCAAAGATTTTCAAGGAGAAAACTATCCAGAATCAACAAAGGGTGAACAGATTGCGGAGCTTCCTGATAATCCAAGCAAGCATCCTATTCCCATCCAAGGTGAATGGATCCCCAAATGCGTGGAGATCCACAATAGTGGGATACTGGAGTCAGGAGAAGAGTCCCGTATAAGTGAGACTCCTACTGCTGCACATTCCGGAAAAGGATCTCCCTCAACCAAATGGAGAACCAAGGGAAAGGGAGACGGAGCCTGTGAGGAGGGCAGCAGCGGAGAGGTAGAGAAGAACAAGAAGAATTAGCCACCTCTAGTTCTGTTACTCAGCTAAATAGGATTTTAGATGGCTAGTTCTTGTTCTAACAATAGATTCCTATATGGCTTTCCAAGGCCAAACAAAAGTTTCTAGGGAATCTAATAGGATATTGGTTCATATGTAATGTATCTGGAAATCACTAAATGAACTTAAGGAAACGTTCCAAGTGATATCTTTTGGATGAATCAATCTTGTTTCTTTCATCGCAATCTGTGTTCGAAAGATAGTTCGAGAGATACCTGTTCAGTTTGACTATATACATTATGTCTCGAAGAAGGGTAGTTTGAGAGATTACTTCGAAAGATAACAAACTGACTCTCTACGCATCTCTAAAAGGAGGAATAAGGAGGGTTAAGGATTAAATCACTCAGGGGGAAGATCCTTAACCACTAGAAAGCGTTATTCTTGGATATACCAGATCAAGACGGAGGGATAAGGAGGTTTAGGGATCAATTACTCAGGGGGAAGATGCTTAAACTAGTACCGATAAGTGCTCACCTTCGAAAGGTGAAACTGATGAGCTCAACGGATATAAGCGGAACGGATAATTAGGAAATTAATGTTAGCCACGTGATCTTCGGTTATTGACGGTTTCCCATGTTTTAAGGTCACTATCTTGGTTAGTGGGAGCATGCTCATAAAGTTATCTTATCTTATAAATCCCACCTTTAAACCGTCCCATGCTCTTCCAAAAATACCCTCACCAAATTATACACACATAATCGTTACAGAGGGGCATTTCTGACCTTACACTTATTTTAAAATAACCGGGATCTCAAGTCGTGTCAAACTCTCAACCCTACCCACATATCCGACCCAAATCCACAAGATATTAAAGCAAAATCCATCATCCTTACCCGGATTCAAGCTCAAACCGTATACCCAAAATCCCCAAATTACACACACTGTACACATTCCCTCCAAAACATCAAAGCTTTCAACAATGGCGTCCGAATCTTCAACATCAATCTCATCTTCCAACGCATACCAGAGGGAGCTGGAACACATACGAACTCAGATTAAGCAAGTCAAGGCTGGAAGTATTCTTGACAGAGATGGCTTCGTCAATCACTCGACGAACCCACAGATGACAGAGAAGGTCCTGAAGAAGTTCGAAAAGGCAGGACTGATGAAATACATGACGCATGACTATCGAACCATCCACGACCTCGACTTCACAGAATGGTTCGCGAATGCTAAGGTCACGAAGGGCGACATTGAGAGCCGCTTCAATGAAATCCACATCACGACCTCTGTTGGTGACCTAAGGGCAGCATTTGACTTCGTCGCGTCGGAGGAGGCAGTCAAGCATCTATCGGATTACGAATTGGACAAACAAGCGTTTTGGGATAAAATCCGATTGGAGACTGCACCGCCCAAAGCAACCTCTGCCCTTCGCAAGTTTCATCTGAAGGAGAGGTTTGCCATTGCCGCCGACCTCATTATGAAATTCATCCTCGGCAAGGTGTCCGGAACTGACGAGATTAATCTTGACATTCTCAAAATCCTCCATGCCATCTAGAACAACGAACAAATGGACTGGGCACACATCATCTTCAACTTCCTCAAACAACAAGTGCAGGGCTCAGTCTCGAACTCCAACCTATCGATCAGTAAAAAGGTTGGTTTTGGTTTTGTTGTTCAGTATCTATTGAGTTTGAAGGGCTTACAGTTGAGGGATGGGCGAGAGGTTCATCGAAATACCTATATGGGTAGGACGAAATCTCAAGCTCCGAAGGCTAAGGGTGTAAAGATTGCACCTTATCCCTCAAAGCCTAAGGGAAAGGGCAAAAGGAAAGCCCAAACTAAGGAGAAGGATTCAGATGATGAGCCCTTGGGAACTCTGATCAAGAGGGTTGTTTTGCCAAAGAGGGCCAAGAAAGCCAAAACTGTTGCTGTCACCCAGATTCGAGAGGTGACACCCTCTGTTATCCAAGTACCATTCGAGGACAGGGCACAAGCCCAGGGGGAACCTCAGGCTACACTGGCCGCTGAGGTTGAGAGAGTGCCCCCTACCAGGTCCATCTCAGGTGATATAGTTGTTGATCTGAACATTGATGGTGCTGGTGATGCTGATGAATCTGTGGATATGCCTCGAGAGGAGGCTCGAGAGATTGAAGGCACTTGGATCAGTGATCCAGTGCAGGCAAATGTTAAGGAACCACGGGAGGTGGTTCGAGAGATAACGGTTCCAGCAGCAGAAGCTCGAGAAATAGTTGTAGCCGCTGCTGATGATCAGGGCACTGTAGTTAGAGACCCAGTGCAAAGTGCTCAAAATGTTGAGTTGACACCCATTGAATCTGCTCAAGTCGAAGGGTCGATAGTAAGAGCCATAACAAATGTTGGGTTGAATCAGGATCTCTCGAAGCACAATCGAGAGATCAATGACCAAACAGTGGAAGCTGCATCACCAACAGAAATCCTATCTGCTGAATCTGATGATTTGAATGCTGAAGTCACTTCTCAGTTGAATCAAAGTGTTGAAGGTGTGTCTAGCTTGGATGACTTCTCCAGAGTACTTCGATGGATCAACTGGAGAACAGGTCCGATTGATCAACTGATTTCAAGAGCAGCAGATATGGAGGTTGAAGAGGTCTTTGCTTTAAATTGGTTAAATCTTACCGAGATCCCAGCCAATGAACTTCTAAACTTTGCCCATGAGATGCACGTGACCAGGAGGAATCTTGGTCTATCTGACAAAGGAAAGGGCATAGCTGCTGATGCACATGAAGCCGAAGCCGAGCCTGAAGTGGATCCTGAAGTAGAAGCACAGTTTCAACAAGATATCAGGCTCGCCACTGCTTTATCCTTGGGACAGAATGTAGAGGATATGAGAGGTCCGGGAGAGACCTCAGGTGTTGCGAGAGATGATCCTGAAAATCCGATAGCAACAGCTGCAATTCCTCTGTCCCAAGTTAGTGACACTGCTCTGGACGAACAGGTAACACTTTCGAGAGGTGAATCCGAAACCTTTGAAGCACTTGAGGTGGCACCCAACACTGTTCTACTTCTGCCACCACCTGAGTCCACACCCTCGAATGACACCGATGAAGCGCAGACAGTTCGAGAGGGTGAAATTCTGTTGCTCCAACTCCCAGGCTTTCCTATCGATATGGAACTACCATCACCATTCCTGCTACCAGATGACACAACATCAACCTTTGCTGCCAGGATGGTTGATAGACAACGGTGGAGTGCACCAGCTGCTCCTGAAACCATAGTAATTCCAGATTCACCTGAGCAGACTGATGTGCAGCACGATGAGCAACAAGAGCAGAATGTCCAAAGTCCTACTGGTTCGAGAGGTCACGAGGAAGAAGTTGTGCCTATCAATGGTGGAAACCAGGAAGCACCTGTCGATGCACAACCCCCTTCTTCAACTCCAATCACACCGGCAGAAGATCAAGTTCCCAGCTCTAGTTCGAGAAGTGACGCTGAGGAGGATCTTCGATTGGATGGAAACCGGGAAGCGTTCAATACAGAAATCTCTCCTTTAGCTGATCCAATCCCACCAGTTGCTGAAGCCGAGGCTCCAGGTTCGAGAGGTGATGAGCGAGAAGTGATCCATCCCTCAGGTGGAAACCGGGAAGCGCCTGATATGGAGCTACCTTCGAGCTCTGAACCCAGTGTCCCTGCTGATCCTCAGGAACTCAATCGAGAGGTGGACTCGCGATTGCAAGTCATGGGTGGAAATCTAGAAGCACCCAAGTCCCCTCCGATGAAAGGTACTTCTCATCCTCCTCCTCCTACTTCTGATTATGATCGACAGGCCGAAGAAGCTTTCGTTGCTGAGGTACGCAAATTCATTGCCGATCAATCTCAGAAGATGGCTCAACTTGAGCGCATACTGACCATTGTTCGCAATGCGTCAATGCCTGCTGCTGGCACAAGTGAATCCCGAGCCAGCCATGAAGAACTACTCGAATAGGCAGTATGGGTTGAGGATGCAGCACGACGAGCTGCCGATGAGGCTGCAGTTGCTCGAGCAGAAGCTGAAGGAGCCAAAGCTGAAATAGCTGTACTACGTGCCGAGCTTCGAGCCTTCCAGAACTCCAGTGAGCTTCGACAGGACGTAATCAAAGCACTACTCGATGATCTGTCGAACCAAGTACCTGCCCAGCTTCAATCACTTTTCGAAGGTATGTCCACCCTACTTTCCCGTCTGGATGATGCCACCAAGGGGGAAAATACTCAGGGAAATAAAGGGGGAACTCAAGGGTCAAGAGGGACATCCTCCACAAGCAAGAAAAGGGCAGCCAGTGAACCCTTAATCGCTGGACCTCCTCCGAAATTTCCAAGGATAATGAGTAAAGCAATGGAAGATGCCAAGAGGCAGGAGGATCTAAGGGTTCAGCGCTCACTGGAAATGGAGAGAAGGAGAGAAGAAGATCGAGAAAGAAGAAAAAAGAGGCAAGAACAACAAACGGCCAAAGAGAAGAGAGATGAACTATTTATGAAAAACTTCAAGTCAGGGTTCAAAGAAGACACAACAGAATATCTTAACAGAATAATAGTAAGTCTTCTTGCCAAAACTGACTTATCTCTTCATAGCGGCCTTACTCCTCTGGAATGCATCGAATGGTAGAGAGATGGGGTAATTGAAGGTGAATTCATAGGTGAAGCCTTCATCAACTACCTTCACCTTGACGTGTCAGATGAATATCTCGAGCAGGTGAACTCCAAAGACCCCATCAAGACACGAGCAGCTATAAACGAGAAAAGGAAAGCAGACAAGCAGTAAGCTCTCGATGTCTACATGCATTCAAATTTTATGTTGTTCTTTATTCTCTTTTATCTTTTCTGCTAAGTTATGTAAAACACTTCCCTTATATCAATATATATATCTTTTGCTGGGGGTGTTGCGTGAGTTTTTGTTTCATGCGTTAGCATATTAGTTTCCATGTCAAACTTACCGTATGCGCTGAAAATAAAACCAAAGTTCTTTTTCTTGCAAATCAACCATATAAGTAAGTATAGTGTTGGCATCATCAAAAAGGGAGAAATTGTTAGGAACATAATGTAATAGGTTTTGATGATACCAAATGTAATTCAGAATCCCCTAAGTCTCGTAAGATAGGAAATACTTGTAAGTTCGACAAGTAAACTAAAAGAGAAAATACAACCGGGTAATTTGAGCTCAACTCGGAAAATATTTAAGCTTAAGGTAGACTTGTTTGAACATCTTAGAAGTTTCGTGTTGTAAGCTTATAGATATATCAGAAGAAGGCACGAGACAACACTGGAAGAATAAGGGCCTGCGAGACATCAACTAAGTCTCGAGACATAAGCAGAGTTCGAGAGATAGAATCTCTCGAGACATCAATCCAGTTCAAGACATGAGATCGAAACATCAAGAAGTCGAGGCATCAACATCGGTCTCGATGAACTGACACTTCTCCAAAGGACTGAATGGCAGTCAAGAAGCATGGATAAAGTAATCTAAGTTTGGAGAAGAAGAATATCATGGAGATAAAATATTAAGGAGGTGCCGAAAGAATATTATGGGAACTACCGGAAGTGGATGCCACGTCAGAATTCCACAACAAACGGATAGAAGGTGCACCAATCCAAGGTCGGTCTTATTCACTAAAATGAGGATCAATGGGAATATAAAAAGAGTAACTTTTTGCCAAAAGTAGTAAGTGGAGCATGGACTCAAGAAAGTGGATTATGGGATATTCACTACAAGACAAATGGCTCAAGTTACAAGACCACCACTCCATGAAACATGCTAAAAATATGCAAGTCCCATGATCAGCATGGGAGACAGATTTCAAACGGAATAATTTTCCCTCCAACGGAATTATTCCTCAACTCTCATATATAAGGACGTGAAGACACAAGCAAAAAGAAGTTCGAGAATTCTGAGTTAGTGATTTTGACTAGAGGTGTCTGATTCAAACGTTCAAAGTGCAAGAGCTCAATCTGGAATATCATCCTTGATATTCAAAACAGCGAGAAAACACATCTTAGTGTTTGAGAGAGTTACAAAGCGTAAACTACTATACATCTAGAAGGTGACCGAAGCTTCTCTACAAGGAAGTCGATTCAACGATAGCTTTTGGTCAGATTGGAGATTGTTACATTCAACTTGTGACAACCGGAACAACCTTGCTTTGGAGAAGGCAAGAAGAGGCGGAGTAACTTGGGAGCTGTCTTGTGAAGATCCTGAGGCTTGAGGCGGGCTTGGTGATCAAAGCTCAAGTGCTCGAGAGGTGGAGTAACAAGAAGCGGGGCGAAAAACCTGAGGCTTGAGGCGGGCTTCGTGATCAAAGCTCAAGCGCTCGATATTGTACTAAAAAGGGAAGTTTTAGTGCAATCCTTTTAGGGAGTTTCTAGAAGAAGAGTGGACGTAGGCGGGTTGGCCGAACCACTTAAAAATCTCTCTCGCATTTACTTTCTGCTTTTATCTCTCGCTATCTATCTCTCGATCTGCACTGCATATAACCACACCTCTCGAACTAACTCAAACTCGTGCTAATTAAAAAGGGGATAACTTTTCCGTTGCGCATAAAACTTTGTCTTCATCTTGTGAGGTATCGGACCTAAACATCCTAAGTCCAATACACACGAGAGGTCGAAAAAGATTTGCAAAATCTTGAACAAGTCTATTCACCCCCCCCCCCCTTCTAGACTTGTTCCCCATCCCCTTGGGACCAACACAATATAATTAAAACACATACCTCCTGATAGATGAAGAACGTTTGGATTTGATTGATGAAGATCTTTTTCGTTCAGGAACCTTCTGACAACATGAACACTCTTGCACTCCTGGTGTTCATAGGAGATATTTCACAGCAACATGGATATATTTTCTGAGTTTGTAGAAGAACATGAGAGAATAGTACTGGTTATTACGTTGGTAGTGTTTGTATTGAAGACTAATTGTTGTATTTATAATTGTTTGGATGCCTTTGGAAACTAATCGTTGGTGAACGAAAGGGCAGAAATCTATTTGTTTCAATTAATTGCTTTGGAAACAAAATCTGACTCAATTTATTATCGACATAAATATTTTATTGGTGAATGAAAAGGTGGCAATGTCGCATCGTTTAACCTAAAAATTCAATGTAAATGCATGTCAAGGCTAAAAACGGCGTCGCCTCTGTTGGGCGGGAACTTTTTAGCTCTCTTCATTTTGCTTTATTATATATAGAGATTAAATTACTCTATCATTATTGTGTATGTGTACGTAAGCGTTATGTTAACCTTTTATGTATTGCTCTATAGTATTATTGCTCAATACAATAGTATTATCTTAGATGATTTCACATTATTTTATTTAGATAAAAGAGTCAACAAATAGACCATTAAATTTTATACAAAGTAAAAATAATTAAGTCTTTTTTAGTACTACTAATTTTGTTATATAAAAAGTAAGAACGGCCCCCACTCTAGTTGGGTCTATGACCTCCCAACCGAAAGTGTCACTTCATGCCACTAGACCACAAGCTAATTGGCAAATAATTAAGTTTCTAAACTTTAAAAAGTTGCGATTAATTAAACACTTTAACTTGCTGTTTTGTTGCATCTAGGTCCAATAATTGATTATCCACCTACAACAACCAGTCATTAGGGTTCCAACAATAAAACATGTAGCCTACTGCAAACAACCATTGGTTGCCATTGTCATTGAAGAAGGTGACAACCGTTGTCTTTTCCACTAGAGAAGGCAACCGAAAGGCGCTTTCTTCTTCGTCAATATGAAGAAGGTGACTACAGGTTGCCATCTTCATTGAAGGTGACCAACCAGTCTCCTTTGTCGATTTGAAGAAGGCGATCAATTGGTTGTCTTTTTCAATGAATGGCGGTGACCTTGTTATCAATGATGGTCAACGATGGCCAACGGAGGTCAATGGCGATATTATTATTCCATGTCATCGTAATTTCAGTAACTTATTAGTTACTAGTAAACAAGCCTTATTTGATTGATTTTAAGTTAGAGTGTTTGATTACAATTTTTAAAATTGAATGACCTAATTATTATTATTTTTTGTATAAAATTAAACGCTCCATTTGATCTTTTTAGAACACTTTTTTTTTTTTTGGGTATGAGAGATGGAGTTATTCGATTTGTCAATAAATTTGGCATGGCAAAACATTTGTGTTGGCCTAATAGGACGATAAAGGCTAAGGAATACTGCACTAAGGTATTATTCCTTGGCGCTCGTGAAGGCTATAGCTAACTTGTGGATGATGAAAACTTTTGGGGTTGTACAAGTCCTATTACATTAAGGAGAAACTTAGAGTTATAGTTGTGTTATATGGTTATGCTTCATTCCTAGCTGTTGTAATGTAATTAATTAATGAATAAAGACAATCAGTTGTATAATAAAGGAGACATAAGGTTTCCCTGCACGGGTTTAACTCACTGATTTAGTAAGTAATATTTTTAGATCAAACAGGGAGGGGGAGACCCCGATAGCGAGACCTAACTAAGAGGTCTCTCTCACTCTACGAACCTGCGTAGCACGCATAAAATCATTAAAATAAACCTCCTCGCACTCTGGAGGGCAGGAAGAAAAATCCTTCCATCCCACCGTTTGATAAGTTCCTAGCATGGCTAAGGCGTCTGCACTTCTGTTTTGCTCACGGAAGATATCACGAATAGAGATATTCCAATCTCTTGCGCACCAGCGAATAGCTTCTTGCGCAAGGTCCCTAGCTATACCCCGAAGGTCAGCTCTTTCACGGATCCATCTTACGGCCTCAATTTAGTAAGTAATATTTAAGAGATAAGAAGAAATCAAGATTTGAACTTCGATATATATGTAGTGATAGTGTGAGAATTACACTCAATGTTGACAGAAATCTCTTTTAGCGCACCAACATTGGCCCTGCCTGCTGAGTCATTGAGTCAACGTAATTTACATCCTCCCAAATATTCTATCAAATTGGAGTGTGGAGAACCCTTGAGAATGCAAATTTTTCTCGTCATTCAAAGAATAAAAGAAGACATAAAGCTAAGGCAGTTCTCGCATGAATTACATAGGACTTCTGCCTCCAGCTCACAATATTCTCATTATTTATTTAGGCAATAATAGCTCTCATTAAGCTTTATTCCCATTTTATTGCATTCTATAGTACATTGATTTCAATTAAACCTTATCAGTCGAGATTTACAAGCTCAAGTTCAACATCTTACCATCAAAATGTGATGCGATGACGGTTGCTAAAGTCTAAAAAAATTACGTCTTCGCTACTAGCTAGTTATACGTTTGACATAGCAGTAAGTACTTCACCACAACAATTGATTACATCGGATGCACCCACAACGTTATTAAACAAGCTTAAGGCCTCATGCCCTCACATGTAGCTCAATTAGTTCCCAGGTGGTAGGTTGCATCTAGATCAAGTTTTAGTTGTTGCACCGTGGGGGTTTTCACCTTCTTGTGGAGTGATTCATTGTTGGTATTAGTATCAGGTACTGATTCTCCCACCAAAGGAGCCATTGCGTCACTGTAATTTAACTTCCCCACAACTCCTATAAGATTGGGGTGTAGAGCTAAGAGGAGGAATTTTACCTTTTTAATTTTCACCCAATGTTTAAGGCTCCATAAAAAAAGTGTTAAATAGTTATGTAGTTTTAAATTATTAATTCCTTTAATAAAAAAGAATAATTTAATATAATTAGTTAATGAAGATATTAGTTTATAGTTATATTTAGTAAATATGATTTATAACTATAAATACCTATCATCATCATATCATATCAAACAAAAAAACAAAAGAAGAGAGAGAGAACAGCCTTTTTTTTTTTTTTGGTACAACATATTTTCCTTCTAAATACAATGAACGACTGAATATAATTATGTTGAAATTTAAAATTGACAATTAAAAAAAACATATATTATACTCAAATTTTTAATTAAAAAGAATTAACAACTCAAAATCAAGATACCGTGTCTAACGTAAGTTAACGTGTAAAAAGTTAGTGAATAGAGTAAAGAAATTAAGATCAAATTAAATGTACTGTAGGATTAAGACATTGAGTTTATCATTAACGTGTTTTAATTTGATGAACTTGTAGTCAAGTGACATGTAGTGACTCTCTCAAATGCGAGATCATGAGATCACGCTTCAGTGGAGACGGTATTGAAAAAAAAATAACGTGTTCCATGTCAATATTGTCTCACTTTAGTATTCTCATTCTTAAAGGTAATGTCATCGCATTTTTTTAAACTTATATTACTCCATATGCACTTCTAGTATATATATAACACTTGTGCACATGAAGAACAAAACTTATACACTTCAAAATTCATCAAAAGTTTACATTATACTTTGTCGTATAAGTAGTGTTGGCAAGTATTTAATTTGTTACTTATAAGATAAAATGTAATATTTTTGAAAAAAAAATGTAATATTTTTAAATAAAAATGTAAAAATATCACATTTTTCTACAAAATTATTACACATTCTCATATAAATAACAAAAATTTTATTCTTGAGTATTACATTCTGACGAGTCTCCTATTTTCCTACTTTGATCGGATCGGCGAATATTGCCCGTCCGCATACAAACAATCAAAGGATTGTGAAGCGTGCTGTCGTATTGGTGGAATTTGTAGAGCGCACGTGGGGAGAGGGTCAAGGGCATGCATGAATTAAACCCCACGCTTAATGAATAATGACCAAATGGACTTTGAACAAAACGGGATATTGAAATGGACATAATGCATTTCATAGGTGCATCTCAAGAAACTTCTGCCTGCCTATTTATACTAAGACTGTTGCAGTTGGTTCTCAACTTTTGAATCACCAACTACCGCAAATTGCTCATGTCATATATAATGCCATACATCCTGCCTGAATTAAAGGGCCCAACAACATTCTAATTCTGAATCAAAGACGACATTATTTCATAACGTTTGATTCACAAAAATAAAAATAAAAAAATAAAAAAATATCATCATTCTATAAAATATGTCTATTCTGTTGTATAGGTCACTTCTTATGCCATGGAATACAACTCTATAGACTTGGTTATTTCCTTCATAATGAGAATGTTATGTTATTAGTTATTCCTTTCTTATCAAAATAACTAAATTATATCTACAATAATATAAAATACCTTTATATATATATATATATATATAGATTTTTATTCAAATGTGGCCGTGCTCTTAGGTGTGGCCGTGCGGTCACACACCACTCAATGTTACGAAATACACCACTCAATGTTAAGAAACACACCACAATGAAACACACCACAATTTTAAGAAACACACCACAGTGCATATTTGTGTGGTGCATTTTCTAACACTGAATGGTGTATATCTGTATACATAGTGGTGAGGCCGCACTGTTCACACGTTAAGACGCGGCCACACTTGAACATGACCCTATATATATATATAAAATTTATATATATTATTTATATTTATTATAAATAAATAATATATACTAATTAATATTTTATTTAGATCTACACATCTTAATAATATTATGTTTATATCTTGTAACATAGTTTTATTGTATAGTTTTAAGTCTTGTGGCTATTGTTTAGTCAATACTTAATTCCCTTTAGAGTAGGAGTGTTTTGAGTTACTGCTTGTATAGGGACTCTGTAACTCTGTAATTGAATCAATCAAGATTGGTTACGTTCATCTGGTATCAGACGTTAGGTTCCAAACCCTTCCGCTTCCTTTCCCGATTTTCATAACGTAACCATGACCAACCCTTCCGACGCCGGTGCGATCACTCCCGCGATCGCTGTATCTCCATCGCCGGTGATCAATCTCTCCACGAGCCACCATTGTGTCTCCATAAAACTGAACTCCACCAACTACTTATATTGGCGTACGCAGATTCTGCCTTTCCTCCGCAGTCAGGGCCTCGTCGGCTATTTGGATGGATCGTTGACGTGCCCTCCGCCGACCATCGCCGCGAGCGCCTCCACCGCTGCGACGCCACCGCCGTGCGTTCCAAACCCGGCCTACCTCCCTTGGGTTCAGCAAGACCAGGCGATTCTGTCGCTGGTCGTGTCTTCTCTCACAACCGAGGTCATGTACCTGGGCAACAGCTCCTTAGTTGAGATGGAGCACATGATTTAATTACACATACACATATAATTATTTATACATAAATGAGTACTAGCCTTTATATGTGTTGTGCGTGAAAGTCATCAGTGTTTATTATTGATGCCTAAGCCTAATGTTACAATTATGATTATAATAAAATAATTTTAAAATGAAATAAATAAATAATACAAATTATAGAATATATACTTCATTATATTAAAATAGTAATTATTTGATCAATTCAATTTATTTGTTTATATTGAAAAGATGAAATAATGTGCAAATTGGCCATTGAATGTAACATGAAAATGCAATTATGTCACTCAACCAAAAAAAATGCAATTAGATTACTGAACACTCCAAATGCATGCAATTTCACCTGATAGCAGGATACCATCCATTTCATCAGGTAACCTACTTACGTGGATGGTGAGTTTGCATTTTTACATAATTTTTTATAATATAATTTAAAAATTATTTAAAAAAAAAAAAAACAAACAAACAATGTCGGGTCGCTGGCGGCCACCCCTTCCCCTCCACCCTCCTTCCACCTCTCCTTACCTGTCTTCGTCTCCGCCGGATACGAAGACAAGGTCTTCGTCTCCAGTTGGAGACGAAGATATATTTTCATCTCCAACCAAATACGAAGAGCTTCTCTTCACCTCTTGTTGGAGATGAAGAGATCTCTCTTCGTCTCCAATTGGAGACGAAGGAGGGTGGAGGGGAAGGGCTGGCTGCCGGCCACCCCGGCGTTGTTTTTTTTTTTTTTTTTTTTTTTAAATTTTAAATTTTAAAAATTCATTTTTAAATTATATTATTAAAAATTATTTTAAAATGCCAATTCACCGTCCACTTAAGCAGGTTAACTGATGAAATGAATGGTAACCTACTATCATGTGAAACTACATGCATTTGGAGTGTTCAGTGGCCTAATTAAATTTTTTTTTTGGAAAAAGTGTCAAATAGGCATTGAACTTGTCGCTTTTGTGCAATTGGGCCATTGAACTTAAAAATTGTGCAATTCAACCATCAAACAAGCAAAATTTATGCAATTGGACTATTTTTACAAAAAATTTTAATTCAATTTCAATTAAAAACATTTAAATATTGACTCCCAACTAGTATGGTAGAAGAAAATGCCACTCTTAATACATATATGTTAGTAATATAATTGGATTTTATCAGAAAATTTTTGTAAAAATGGTCTAATTGTACAAATTTTGCTTGTTTGATGGTTGAATTGCACACTTTTTAAGTTCAATGGCCCAATTGCACAAAAGCGATAAGTTTAGTGGTCTATTTGACACTTTTTTCTTTTTTTTTTTTTTGGGTTTAGTGACATAATTGCATTTTCAAGTTACGTTTAGTGGCCAATTTAATTTGCACCTTATTCCTAAAAAGATTCAATTCTTATATACATACAAATGCATTCACGCACGCACGCACCCGCGCGCGAGCGCGCGCGCGCGCACACACACACACATATATATATATATATAGAGAGAGAGGTGTAAGTACAACTAAATTGATTTAATATTTAATACTTAATTAACAAAGTATTTATTTGTGTAAGGACAATTTTGGTCCAAAAAAAGTACAATATTTTAAACATGATATTTACAATTTGTTAGGCCTTCCTCAATAGTTAAACTTGGGTGTGATTTTTGAGGGGTTGTTGTAAGTGTGATTAGGAAAGAGAAAATAAGAGGGGAGGAAAAAAAAAAGAAAAGAAAAAGTAAAACAAAATACAAAACAGGAAAAATAACTATATATTTACGTGCCTGCCTGGGCGCAAGAAGTGCGCCTCACTTTAGTGAGGCGCATCTTCTTCCTCACAGTTGCAGGGCCCACCAAATCTGTCAAAAATCCATTTTTACATCACAAAAAAACTACCATCCACAATTGGGGATGACCTTAGGAAAATTCTAATAATTTAGATGTTGATAATACCACATAAATTAGAAAATTAGATTCCCAAATTTTATTTTCTAGACTTAGGTTCTCTTCATTGTAACATCTGAAAAGTTACTCTTCATTCAAGATTTAAAGTGTGGAAGGCTCATGGTCGAATAGTGGAAGGCCAAACCTCACCCGCAAGGTTATTGAGACTAGAAGCTAAAGTTAACTTATACCAAATAGTATTGGATTGACTAATATTCAATAGTCAAATTCGAAAAGTTGTCGAAAGGTTGAGATCAAATAATGGACTTCGAAAAGTAACCTAGTTACCTTACGGATGCTTACGCTACAATAAGAATATTCATTAATAGTATAGTGATCATCCTCAACCGCACAGTAGCAAGAAGAATGTACTAAGGCTTCATTGTGCCTAGGTACATACATCAAGAAGGATATTCTATAAAAGGCCTAGACAAAAGCTCAAGACAAAATGTCAAGATTATAGGAGCGAAAAGTCATGTAACTGCTGGAAAGTCTGACAAAGGTAACCAACCACCTACCACATAACCACTTGTCATTGCATGTGGGATAAAGGCATTTGGTTTGAATTTGGTTTACCTCCAACGGAGAAATTCAAAGTTGTCTATAAATACCTTCATTCGAAGTTGGATGAGGTGTTGGTCATTTCTAAGAACAATATACAAGCGTTCATACCACTTTCAAGTGAATCAAGCTGACAAGTATAATTGCCATTCATTCAAGATCAAGAGAAGACTTTGGCAGATTCAAGAAGAATTCATCACCAAGTCATCATCAGTTGGAGAAGAACAACTTTTGTGTGTTCAAACCACAACATCTCTACTTGTTGAAGTTGAAAGAGGAGTAAGAAGTACAACTTGTGAAAACCTTGAGACTTGTGGTTGGCTCAATGATCAAAGCACATGTCCTTTCTACCTGTGGAAATATCTTAAGAAATCTAAGAAACTTTTAGGAGAAGAGTACTGTAAACGCAAAATTTTGAATAATATTTTGAAATTCAAATTTCAGTTACAATAAGTATCAATGTGGTGCAGGTACAAAATCTTTGGATGATCCCTTTAATTCTTTAATTGGTGTCTTGAACAATCCATTGAAAGGCCGCCAGGATTCAAGTGACTTGATCTTCAAAGAAGAACTTATATGTTTGTTCTTCTGAAGGGCTTCCGAGTTCAAATGGCTTGATTTTCAATAGAGGTTTAGATTGACATTATCTGTATGGAGGGGTGTTTACTTGAAGATCATGGGGCTTTTATTTTCAAGATCATGATCTCTAAATAAGTTTCAAAGCATTTTAGGATGTCTCCCGAGTGTTTACATGATTTTTCTCAGAATGCTTACATAGAAAATAGAGCTCCTATTTATAGTTGTAGGATAAGAGTTTTGATAGGTTCAAACTACTTTGATATTATCTAATTAAACAAATTAGATAATATCAATATTATCCAAAATGTATTTACATATACTAAAATTGATAAATAATTATATTTTTCAAATTTTCTATGTCAACAAGTACAGTGAAGTAGGTCGAGTTTGCTGAACCACTATAAAAATTTCTATATTGCATTTACTTTACACATTTATTTATTGCCTATCTCTTTAACACTCAAACATAATATTTAACAAGACTAAAATGTGCCACAAAATAAAAATGGGTTATATTATTATATGTTGCATTTTAAACTCTAACTTTCAAAATTCAAGCGAGCTTGACTTGATGCTCAAACCCTCGAGTGTAACAAGTGATACCAGAGCAGTAACCTTACTAGGTCTACTCTCTAACCGCTAGGTGGATATCTATTCAAAAAAAAATCAATTTCTTTTTTGTTAGCACATCATTTTCCCTAAAAACGGGAGGTTTTCTTTCTAAGTATCTTATAATTAGTATAGACTGATATGATGATTGAAAAATTCGAATGTAGACTAACCTCTCTACCATGCATGATGAGATGTGGGAGGTTATCACAACCCGTCCTATAGAGATCATGATAGTCAACACAATTGTCATTAAACTACTAGAATCCCTAGTTACATTCATAAACCAAGGGAGGAATGGACCACTAAAGACAGAAAGAAGAACAATCTCGAAAACATTGCCAAAGTTATATTTTTCAAGGCAATAGATGACACTATATTTCCAAAAAATTACATAAGTGTCAATCTACCATGCATGTATGGAAATCTTACTGCATATTGGCGAGGGAGATGAGGAAGAAAAGGACAACAAACTAAGATAGCCATGAAGAAGTTCGAAGACTTCAATATGGCTAGTTGAGAAAACATTACTGAAATGGAGACCTAATTTATGAAGATGCTAAGTGAAATAGTATATCTTAGTCAAGAAATAAGCCAAAAGGATATCAGCCTCAAAATTCTACGTAGACCACTAAGACATGGGAGATGAAGTTCACTACCATGCGAGACTATAGAGACCTCAAAACTATGACAACAATCTAACACTTTCATGACTAGATAGCATATGAATTCGAAATAAAGAGAAAAGATGATAGGGAAGTTGATGAACCCAAAAGTAGAGCACTCATTGCAAATCAACCATCCACATATTCAATGTTAGTAATTTCAACCAGTGATTTTTTAACTGATGAATAATTTTCTTTTGTTTGTAAGAAAATTCAAAAGGTCCATGCGTAAGAACAATTATCAAGGGATCGGAGCCCTTAATCGTCAACTAAATGACAAAGTAAACGATCATCTAGTTAGAAGGCAAGGGATCTGAGAAAGTCCAAAGTCTTTGCTACAACAAGAAAAAACAAAGCCACTTCAAGGCTGAGTACCCATATCTATTGGTGAGCAAACACCAGGAGAAAGGTGAGCACTAAATAGTAAACAAAGATGATTTGAATGGTGATCAAGGTGAAACTAGTGGAAGAACGCCAAGAAGTAAACCGAAAGGTGATAAGCGAAGAAAAATGCTAGTATCTTATCAACTTGAGAAGTTATTTGAAGTATTAGACACCTCGAGTTTAAGTAGTGAAAGGCAATCATTTGAGGATGAAAGATGACTCAAATGTTTATTTCCTGAAGAGCAATGAGATGAAGAAATATGCTAATGGCCAAGGAGGATGACTTAAACTCCACCTCAACTTATAATCTATATATATATAATAATAGAAGTGCCTAGCAAAAGTTTTCCCCCCAAAACTAGAGGGCATTTTTGTAATATCAAACTTTTAGAGAAAATTGATTCTTTATCATTAGAAATCCGGTGGTTTCTTCATTTGCCGGCAAAATGGAATTAGGTGACTAAATTGGAGAGATTTTAGGGAATGGATATGAATAAAGAAAGTTGTAATATAATTGGTTTACCTTACCATTTTCTCTGTGGGAAATTTAAGAAGACTAAAATAGAGTGATTTTAGGGAATAGATATGAATAAAGAAAGTTGTATAGCCAGCTTTTCTCCCTTAACTCTTCTTCTCAATTTTCGCTTTAATCTAAGCTATGACTCTATATATATCACCCACTCTCCTTTCTTATCTCAGAGTCATACGCTTTATATCCCTCGGCGGGGATGATGAGCTGCATGGAGGTTATCTTTTCAGTGCGATCAAATACATCGGTAGTAAGTTGTCTATGTACTCCATTTCTTACCAACCAAACACGTTCCTCACTGTATCTCTCCAGATCTGGTGATTACACCATATTTACACACCTTCTCCCCCTCACTCTCCATGTGCATCCTAAGTGTTGCAAAGCAATTAGTGTCAGTTTCTCTCTCTCTCCATGCTTGCCAAACATGGTAGTTCCATTCTAATGGACTGATACAGTGATACATCTGATTTGTTAGGTGCCCTCTCTCTTCCACTTATTATGTTTCTAGAATGTCTGCTATCTACTTGATAGTATGTATATAGATAGTTAAATGAACAAATTTAATTAAGAAATCTGGTCGATACAATACCTGCAATATTCATGCTTTAGGATGGACGGGTTCTCTGCAATTCACTTCCAATTTATGGGAACGGAATAGAAACAAGAAATGAAGTTGGTTACGTCATTGAAATGTCATCCTGTTACCCTCAACCTGGCTCAATCAATATTGCTCAAATGGAGAAGCTAACTATTATATCAAATTATAACAATGTCCAAATGCATACCGGGGTCATGGGTTACTATTACATTTTAGTTGCTGAGCCATTACCAAAATCAAACTCCATCTTTCATTCACTCGATGTGGTAAGTTCCTACATACATATAGTAAATATATGAAAACAAAAAGCGTTTTAGAATTGTCTAAAAGCATATTACAATGTGATGGATTTTTGGCATATTTAGTTCTGTTTTGATTGGAATGGTTGGTTTTGCAGGCAGATCTGGTGTAGGTTTTCAAGCTAGGAATTGAAGCAATGATCTGATATGCTCCTTAACTTCTGGTACCCATGCGAAGCATATATGATATGATATGATGCTGGTGTGTCTTGTGGACTGCTTAATTAATTAATGGTTCTATAATGTAATAGGATTAGTTGTATTAAAAAAATTAATTAATGGTTCTCAAGAATAAGTGATCATTTTGCAAATTAGTTTGCATTGCATCACATATTTGGGAACTTTAGCTTGCATTGTAATCAGGCCGGTCTATTAAAAATAGAGGCCCCATAGCTATCTAATAGTTAATTTGTACCTTCGTTATTTTTATTTTGAGATGCAATCTAATTAAATATAATAAAGTAAAATTACAATATAAATATAATAATAGAGTAAAATTACAATATATGGAGTAATTTACTTTGCATGTTTCTTAAATATTTAGTGGCACCAGGTTATACTCCTATATGGGAGGTTGTGTGTTCGGGTCTCAGTGAATAGATACTACATTGTAACAGATATTCTTTTTTTAACATTTAGATTTCACTATAGAGAGACAAAAACATAAGAGAAGAGAGATTTTTTTAAACATTTAGATTTCACTATCATGATACAAAGTAAGAAACATAATCCAAAAAGACATATATATATATATATATATATATATATATATATATATATATATATATATATAATAATAATAATAATAATAATAATAGAAGTGCCTGGCTCATTTTTTCCGCCTAAGTTCAGGGCATTTTTGTAATATCATATATTTGGACAATATATCATTTTTGTATTAATTAATAATTCCTATAAATTTTTGTATGAATATAACATTTTTGGTATTAATTGATAATTCCTATAAATTTTTGTATAAATTTAAAGATATACCTTTTCAGGAATTATAACATTTTTGGTATTAATTTTGTATTAATTGACAATTCCTATAAATTTTTGATAATGACGAAGACACTGATTTGCTCTTGAGTCCACCAGGCATTCCATCAAAAATATCATCATCATATTTACCCAAAAAAAAAATATCTTCATCATAGACTGGTTTATCGTATGATGCCTTGCTATTATTGTTCTTTGAATCATTGTTAGATTTGAAAATGGAATCGTAATCGAAATCATTCATCATTGTCGAAGCCTTATTGTTATTATTGGAATTGGTATACTTTGGCGGGCCACCAAAGACATCGTTGAACACTAGACCCTCGTGATCGTCGAAGAATGGTGAGGACCGGGCGGAGGCAGAGCGGCGATCTCCGCCATCGAATCTCATGGGTGCCGATTTGCCACCAAGTCGAAGGCCGAAATTTCGTGCCAACACGTCCAATTCATCCATTGTAGAGACTAGCATTGGTTTGTTGTTCCCCAATCCTAAATCTCTTCAGATAGTTTTAATCTATACATACAAAAAAATGTTTTATTAAAAATAGAATGTGATAATTTAGAATTAATATTTAAATATTTTAAATAAATATTATTCTTCCTAATATAATCTTGCTCTTCTATTATATTGTACTAAATTAATATATTATTATACCTTAATTTGTGTTGGGGATTATTATAATTTTTCTAAACTTAATTGACCCATATTTATTATACTTAATCTTCCTAATATAATCTTACTTCTATTATATTATACTTAATATATTATTATCATACCGTAATTTTCATAATTTACTTTATTCATTGTCTAAACTAATACACGTCATTCCATATAAATCTACATACTTTCTGTATTACTATAGCTATTATATAAAAATAAATACTACATGCTAATCAGCTTAATTAACACCAATCAACCTATTTACTACATATTAAAATTTGGTATATACAATTCTACCAAATTTACCAAATTTTTTTTTTTTTACATATAATTGAAATAATATATTTAATTTAATATTTTAATATTATATATATTTTTAATTTTTTATTTGTTTTGAATTTCAATTAAAAAATTAAAATTAAAATAATTTCATTTGATTCGAATTTAGATATATATTATAGAATTTGCCTATATACATATTAATAAATATTATTTGCATATACAACGTATTATACAATCATTAAGGAAATGCATCCAATTAGAATTTAAATTTACTAATACAAAAATTAAAATTTTCATTTTTTAAATATAATTTTCTTAGTTATTATTCATATTCTTTGAATTATAATATATATGAAATACACTTAGGCATAAATGAAATTAATTATGTAATTTTTTTTTCTATAAATTTATCTAAATGTGTATATGATTTATTAGAGACTATATTAATTATACAAAATTTAAATTTAAATTTTATATGCTATGAAAATGATACTTAACCAAATATATGAAATTAATTACAACTAAATTACAACTATATTATTATATTATACATTTTAAAATATTTATATATTTTTAAAAATTTTCTATTTAAATTATAATAATATAATTTTATTCGTGCATCGCACGGGTAAAACACTAGTTATGATAATAGTGATAGTGATACTGAATGTGGTGATCTTATGGATTCAATGCTAAAACTGATGAGGATTTTAAGAATGTTAAAACAACTTTAGGAGGAAAACAATAATTTTTTTGTTGAACGTAAATCTTTATAGGTCATGGTTGAAAAAAGTTAAAAAATGATTCACAAATTAAGTCAATTTGAAACTGAGATAATTCAACTTAAAGAAGAGTGTAAACTAATAGAAATTAGAGAACATAATTTGCATTTGGTTATTGCAACATTTACTAATTCATCCAAAATAATGGAGAAAATAGTAAATGTTCAAAAACCATCCAAAAATAAAGCAGGACTTGGTTTTAACTTCAACTCTCAATCACACTCTATATATCTTGACCAAACCTAGTATTCCTTTAGACAATGGAGGTTTAAATGCTATATTTTTCAAGGGTTAAAAAAGGTATCAAGACCTTCACAAGTAACTTCGAAAAAATGAAACTTCAAACATGAGTAGTAAACCAAAAGGTATCCCTATTCGAAAGGTAGAAGCAATTCTAAAAAGTAACAATACATTGTAATGTCAACGAAAAGGTGCTCAAGGCACTATGTGGACAAGACCGAATAGCAATGCCCTGAAAGGTTACTTTGAGGGAAATAAATTGAATGGTTACTTCCTAGGTAAGGCACAGAAAGGTAAACCCAAAAGGTTATTCAAACCCCAGAGGTATTTGAAAAAAGACAAGGATGGGAGTCAGAAGGTTATACCGTTCTGATGAAGATTGGTTGCTAGCTTATGAGCCAAGGACTAAGTCTAGGTTCGAATGGTTCCATAGAATCAATTAAGCTACAATCTATTTCTCGTGTCCATAGCAATGTGGAACATCCCATGATTATGCACCTAAAACACACAAAGTTTTTCAAAATATACCCTTCAAATATAATACTTTCAATGGTTATATCCCACCTCGTCTTGGATCAATGGGATCAAGGTAGAGATGGACGCCTAAATTGAGTTACACGAAAAGACCCAAGAAGGTGTGTGTGCCTAAATGATTTTGTTTAGGGCTATAGGGGAACGTAGTACATTAATAGTGAAAGTTCAAGAAATATGACTAGTGATAAGTCAAACTTGGTAAACTATCAAAAAGTTAATGGACCCAGACTAGTATTGATATGAATCTAGTTGTCCCAATCTTCTCTTCACACTCTATTTAAAAAGGATCTTTTTAGAATGGTTTATTAGGCTTGGTGTGATCAATTTGTAGGTTTAATTGAGGTTGGGTATGGGGTTTGTTTTTGGGGTTTGAGTTTGATTCGCACCTCACGCTTAGTTATAAAGCACTATGAGAATGGGTTTGACACTACAAGTTGGGTTTCACATTTTATAAGTCAGGAGTGCCATGATCCACTCGTTGCCAAACTCATCGAAAAACTATATTTCAATTATCATGCAATGACCTGAAATAGCCATTAACAAGCATATTACAACCTCATAAATAAGATATTATTAAAAATAGGATAAAATAATCTTAACTAACAAAGTAAGATAAACATAAATAATAAAATAATCCTAGAAAACTAAATCTAAAATAATTAATTATCATAATTAATTAATAAAACTAATTCTAAAATATTCTAACGGCCAATAATTTATTGATTCCCATGGCTATAACAAATATTTGGAGGAAATGAAACTCATGGTCAGACTAAAGGAATTGGTGAAATTCATAGAAATGGGCTAATTATCAAGGATGCTTTTGTGCAAGGATTGAACTTCAACCTATTGAGTACTAGTCAATTTTGTGACAAAGGATATAACGTAGAATTTACAAAGGATTTGTACAATATTAAAGATGAAAACATCTTAGAGATGGTATTCACTGTCAATCAGTAAAGGAACATGTATGTTGTGGATTGGAGTACAACAAAGTCATCAGTGTGCTTAATGGTCAATAGGAACATTGATTTGAGCTGAGAATGTCACAACAAGCTTAATCATCTAAATTTCAAAGTTATCAACAACTTGGCTCAAAAGCAATTGTTGAATGAACTACCAAATATATATTATCTACAAAAAATATCATGTGTAAGGAGCTTGTCAAAAAGGGAAGCAAATCAAATCTTCCTTCAAATCAAAGCAAGTTGACTCTTCTACGACTTCTAAGCCTATTGCATATGGATCTTTTCAAACCAATAGATCAGTCAGTTTAAGTGGAAAAAAAAAATACTCTAGTGGTAGTAGATGACTATGCTAGGTATACGTGGACAATATTCATGAAAAGGAAGAATGAAATAGATAAGAAACTTCATGAGCTCATGCGCAACCTACAAAATGTGCAAAGTTTGAATATAATGAAGATTTGGCCAGATCAAGGTAGAGAGTTTGTCAACCATGTAATCAAGGAATTTTGCAATAATAATATTGTTATTCTTCATCAACTCTCATCTGCAAGAATGTTGAATACCACAACAAAATGTGTACCCAAAAGGAGAATTCGAACCCTCAAGGAGGCAACAAGGTCAATGATTTCTCAAGTGGAATTACCTATGAGATTTTGGGCTAAAGTCGTGTTTAACTAAAATTAGAACTATGGCTCATAAGACTCACAATAAAACACCCTATAAGTTAAGGAAAGGAAAGAAGCCTATGTTAACTACTTCCACACCTTTAGTAGTAAGTGTTTTGTTTACAACAATGGAAAGTCACATCTGAAAGCTTTTGATGAACGAGTTGATGAGAGATTATTTCTTTGATATTCATCTACAAGCAAGGTTTCCAGAATCTCAACAAGAGAACCATGGTACTTGAATAGTCTATTCATGTGGCTTTTGATGAGCAACACGTCAACAAGGGCATGGAAGACTTGGATGATAAGATCAATAAGTTGGATATCAACAAGGTTGATGTTGTTGAAATCGAAAGGTCAAACCGAGAAGTAAATATAGAAAAGCTAGATGTGAGTACTTTTTCATAATAGCCAATCTACCTTGTGGGATGGAGAGAAATAAGAAGCCACTACAAAGCCAAACATCATTAACTCAATATATAGTATAATTGAGATCAAATTTTATAATAGTAGCATTAAAACTTAAAACAAAACTTAAAAGCATTTCCATTAATAAATCTTTTGAGTTTTTATCTGATTTTTGTTTAGATAGATGGGAGAAAAAAGAAAAATTAATTTAATTATTAGTCAAATTTTAAAAAAAAAAGTAACAAAACAAAAATAAAAAAGTTAGGGCATGAGTTGCGAGACATCTTAAAATTTCAATTTTTTCTCTCATTGTATTTTTTTTTGAAACATCCCCCCCCCCCCCCCCCCCCCCCTCATTGTTAGTTCTGTTAACCATGTCACATGTTGTACCCTTATATTTAATATATGTATTATTGTCAGTTAGTTATTAGTCAATAGTTAGTACCTATAGTTTAGGAGAGTCTGATGCCAACTCTCGTATAGGTATACTATCTCTGTGTAATTCAGTTGTTGAATAATCTATCCACATTCATCTGGTATCAGCCACGAACGATCCTTTTCCCGTAATTTTTTTGCCGACTTCCGATGGCTTCTCCGACTGCCGATGGCACTATCACCCCCGCTATCGCCTCTGTACCATCGCCGGCCAAATCACGGCCACACGGCGGTTACGTGCTGGAGGCGTTATGACGAGAGGCAGGTGACGCAAGCTAATGCGGCATTTTCCGGTGATGCCGCCAATCCCTCGGGGGTCGAATCGTGGTATCCAGACACGGGTGCCACGTCACATGCCACACCTGATGCGAATCTCATGGATCACTCCGAACCATATACTGGCAATGATGTCCTGAAAGTGGGAAACGGTACAGGTTTGGACATCTCTAGTGTAGGCCGCACGGTTATTCCATCTACTCCACACCCCTTAAAAATGTCAAACATTCTTCATGTCCCGTCGTTATCTCTTTCGTTACTCTTTGTTTATAAATTTACTAACGAGAATAATGTCTATTTTGAGTTTCATAAGAATTGTTTTTTTGTGAAAGATTGCACAACACAGGTGGTGCTTCTTAAGGGGTTTACTACGGGCGGTCTTTACCAGTTGTCCATTCCTCACAGTCACAAAGTGTTTCTCACCGCCCGAGCCTCGCCTACAGTTTGGCATCAGCGTCTAGGTCACCCGAACAGCCAAGTACTGCATCGTGTTCTGACACACGTCCCGGTCACGTCTCATAAAATTGGTTCGTTAGGTGTTTGCTCGGCTTGTCAACTCGGCAAGTCGTCTAGATTCCCACTAGATAGGGTTCATAATAATAGTACGGCTATGTTAGATTTGATTTTTACGGACATATGGGGTCCGTCTCCTGTATTTTCCAATTCAGGTTTCCGTTATTTCGTTCTTTTCGTAGATGACTATTCCCGCTTTACCTGGTTTTATCCACTACATGTAAAATCTGACATATATAAAATTTTCAATTTATTTCGGGCAATGGTAGAACTTCGGTTTTCGCGTTCTATCAAAGCCATACAGTCTGATTTGGGCGGGGAGTATCGTCGTCTACATACTCTTTTTCAATCATTAGGAATTACACATCGTCAATCATGCGCTTATACACATGAACAAAACGGAAGAGTCGAACGCCGTAATCGTCACATTGTAGAAACGGGTCTATCCTCACTTGCCCAAAGCTCAACACCCTTAAAATTTTGGGATTATGCTTTCGAATCAGCTACACTTTTTATTAACTGTTTACCCTCGTCAACTATAAACTTCCAGACTCCTTACTCTAAAATATACAACACTCCACCACCTTACACCTTTTTCCGTGTCTTCGGTTGTCGCTGTTATCCATATCTCCGCCCCTACAACCGTCATAAAATAGAGTATAGGTCTGCACCTTGTGTTTTCCTAGGTTACCCGGTCAACTATAGGGGATACCGTTGCATGGACCTACTGACTGGAAAAGTCTATACTTGTCGCCATGTCCGTTTTGATGAAACCATCTTTCCTTTTCAGGATATCTTACAGGACTATCCTCCGTCACAAACTCCGGATTCACCCTGGGCAATTGCACCGGTCTATACTCATGCACCCGCTCCGTCTTTGATATTGACTCCGGTTTCAGCTTCATCAGGGACTCAATATATCCCAACGTCATCATCTCGGACACAAACTGACTCTAATATATCAGCTTCAGCTCCGAGTAATCAAGCTACAACCAGTCAGGATCCCTCTAATCCGAAAACAGCGGCAGGTCATGCTATGCGCACACGTTAAAAAACTCGGGGAACCGGAGAACAGTTTTATGCTCTAACTGCAACTACTGATCCGACCTGCTACATAGGCTGTGAAACACCTGCATTGGAGGGATGCAATGGATCAGGAGTTTAATGCATTACTACACAACAACACGTGGAGGCTTGTACCTGCAACTCCGCTGATGAATATAATTGGGTGTAAATGGGTGTATCGCACCAAACGCAAAGCAGATGGTACCATTGAACGGTATAAAGCGCGGCTAGTCGCAAAAGGCTTTAACCAGGTTGTAGGGGAGGACTTCTTCGATACTTTTAGTCTCGTGGTAAAACCGACGACTGTCCTACTTCTGTTTTCGCTGGCTGTCACGCATTCTTGGGTTCTACGTCAGCTGGATGTTCATAACGCCTTTCTAAATGGTCACCTACCAGAAACAGTCTACATGAAGCAACCTCCGGGCTATGAGGACCCGCTGCATCCGGGTCATGTATGCCATCTACAGCGCTCATTGTACGGTTTGAAGCAAGCCTCTCGTGCCTGGTTTAAGCGGCTTCACGACTTTTTTGTTTCTGCCGGGTTTTCCTCGTCTAAGACGGATGTCTCCCTCTTTTACTTTGCAGCGGGAGAATCGCGGGTCTACCTACTTGTTTATGTGGATGATATCATTATGATGGGAAATGATGCGACATTAGTGGAATCACTTATGCATCGGCTTTCATCTGTTTTCAAAATTCGCGATCTCGGGACTCCTGGTTTCTTCCTCGGTATTGAGACTCTGGGTTCTGAAGATGGTTTCTTATTATCACAGAAGAGGTACATGCAAGATATTCTTGCTCGGGCAGGCATGACTGATTGCAAACCATTGGCTACTCCAGCATCTGTCACTCAATCTGTTATGCCTTCTCTCGAGCCCTTCGATAATCCTACACAGTATCGTCGTATTGCGGGTGCCTTGCAGTATCTGACCATTACTCGTCCTGACTTGGCCTATTCAGTTAATCGGCTCTATCAGTTTATGCACTCACCCACATCTGAGCACTGGGTTTACTCAAGCGGGTATTACAATATGTTAAAGGTACTCTAGATATGAGTCTTCGTATCATGAAGTCGTCACACTCCACCTTGCATGGGTACTTTGATTCCGACTGAGCTGGTTGTCCGCTTGACAGAAAATCCACCAGCGGCTATGCAGTCTTTTTCGGCTCAAATTTGATTTCTTGGGTCTCCAGGAAGCAGCGCACAGTTGCTAGGTCCTCCACAGAAACTGAGTACAAGGGTCTCGCTGATGTGGCTGCAGAGGTCACGTGGGTTGTTTCTCTACTCCGCGAGTTGCGGTTACACACAGGCCAGCCTGCTACGCTATGGTGTGACAACTTAGGTGCTACCTATGCTGCAAACCCAGTCTTTCATGCCAGGTCTAAGCACGTTGAGGTTGACTATCATTTTGTCCGCGATAAGGTTGCTTCGGGTGAATTAACTGTCTCTTTTGTCTCCACTCAAGATCAGCTCGCAGATATCTTCACCAAACCTTTGCCTGCTACGCGTTTTCAGACTCTCCGCTCCAAGCTCAATGTTGTTTCCTCTCAACCTTGTGCTTGAGGGGGCGTGTTAACCATGTCAAATGTTGTACCCTTATATTTAATATATGTATTATTATCAGTTAGTTATTAGTCAATAGTTAGTACCTATAGTTTAGGAGAGTCTGATGCCAACTCTCGTATAGGTATACTATCTCTGTGTAATTCAGTTGTTGAATAATCTATCCACATTCATCAGTTCAACTTTTCAGACAAAAAGTCAAATATAAATCGAAACAAATTTGTTGCTCGAATAGAACTTTTTGTCTTAAAATAGTCAAAAGTCAAAACATCATTTGGGACCTATCAATAACTCACTAGCGTTTCCTATGAAACATGGCACACGCCTCAAAAAGTTAAAATTATGTTTATGTTTAGTTTTTTAATTTAAAGAAATAATACTCAAATAAGCCACTAAACTACACACAAATATATAATTAGACTGTCAAACTCCACACACACACATAAATTGGGTTTCTCATTAACCATCTAAAATTATGCAAATAAACAAAAATTAATATGGTTGGCTGGTCATTATTAATTAAAAAGTATTTTAAATAATTTTAAATTTTAAAATTTAATTTTCTTTACATAAAAAAAAAAAAAAAAAAAAAGCAAAGCCAAATAACATAGTTTTTGTTTTTAGGTAGTCCTTTGTCTCTTACTGGGGAAGAATGAAAGGGAAGCTGGGAAATTCGATCTTTTGTCTCCAACCGAAGACGAAGATTGTGTGCTTCCTCCCTGGTTGGAGATGGAGATGTTTCCTCGTTTCCGGTCGAAGACGAAGGAAAATCCTTCGTCACCGGTCAGAGACGAATATCGTGTTCTTCATCTCTAGTCATGTTCTTCGTCTCCGGCCAAAGATGAAGATTGTGTTATTTGTCTCTAGTTTTTTTTTTAATTTATAATTATTTAAAAAATCTTTAATTATAATTTTTAACAATTTAATTGACATATCAACAATGACTGGTCAAATAGGTCAATTTTGACTTAATTACATAATTTTAGGTGGTTTATGAACTAAAATGTTTTTTTTATGACCCAATCGCATATTCGTGCGTAGTTTAGTGGTCTATGTGAAAATTATTCAAACTTTAAATTAATGTTTGTCGAATTGATGCGTGGATTTTTCTTTTCCTATTTTTTAACTATTATATTTGTATTATAATTAGTTGTTAATATATATACTTAGTGTTTAATTTTCATGTCTTATAAGGAGTACTAGTTATTACACGCGTGTTGCGCGATTAAACCAATGCCCAATGCGTAGTTTTAAATTAGTGTTCCTTAATTAGTTAAAGTAGTCATATAATAATGAGAATGAAAAAATGTTAAATTAATAAAAATCAAAGGAATAGTCTCGATGCTTATATATTTTAATAAAACATAACGAATATGTAAATATCTAAATTACAACTAAAGTAAGTAGAAGCAAATAAACCACTAACTATGGATGACTATCTATCATGATTAACCAATGGAAGAAAACAATTGGATAAAGAGTATTAATTTGAGCACAAAGTAAATTAATTTTTCTTAGTGCGCATTTGCTGAGGCTCATAATTATCTTCATCTTCTCTATCTTTAGTGAAGTTGAGTTTCTTTTTTGTTGGATGTGTCTTTATTGCATCTTGTTTACAGGGGGTAGTGAATGAAAATGATTCGTGCAACGATGTTATGGTATATGATACCATGTTTTGCCTTATTGTGTATAAGATTGAAACCTCAATTATATTATATATTCTTCATCTTGTAAGCGGTTATTGATATGCATGCGAAATTCTTAGTTGTTGACCCTGGAACTAATAATGATAAAAATAAAATAATAATAATAATAATAATAATAATAATAATAATAATAATAATAATAATAATAATAATAATAATAATAATGGAAGAATTTTTTTACTATTTACTTACAGTTTCATCTTCAAGGACGATTAGCATATACTTTTTCTCAGGTCTTCCAATAGCGTTTTTTAGTTCGTTTTTCTTAATGACACAAACTTTACAACTCTAGCTCACAGTTTGTGTGTCGATATCAATTAACTTTATTGCATTTGTCATGACTAATATCTTTGTGCCATTGGAAATATGTTCATAAAGGATGTTATGAAATAATATAATGGGAACCACAACATAAATTCAAAAATCGTAGATTACAGAGTAAGGAGTAACTAAAATGTGTAGATTATAGAGGAATATAATGAGAACCACAACATTACATACAAGGATACAAGTATAGATAAAGATAATATACAATAGATATATTTACATAATGATATTGAAATTATACTAATTAATGAGTACACCATCATTGATTTTAAAAAAAATTGTAATCATTATGAGTACAAATATAAATAATAGAATCAGCGTGATAAAATTTTGACAATCATACCTACAGAATGTCACGAAAGTTTAGTTTTGGGTGAATACCAGTGAGAAGGGGAGATGTTTATATACTGTTGTTTTGGGTAGAATAATGATTTAGTTAGGAATCTATATAAAATTGTACTATAAAATCCTATTAAAACTTCAATATTCTAGTTTTTAAGTAGGAATCTATACATAATTGTATTATAGAACCTGACTTTAATATTTTCTAATGTAATTATAATTATAATAGAAAATGGAAACTGAAGGATAATTTACAAAACAAATCTATATAAGTATTCAGTTATAATTGTATATTGTGATTATTAAGAAACAAATTGTCAATTTGTTTGAAAACCGCAATAAAGAAACAAATTGCCTAAAGAATTTGACACTAAACTTCTGTTATATTTGATGGAAAAAATTTGGTAAAATTATAAATGATTAGGATATATTAGGAATTCAATTGGAGGTTACACCATAAGAAGAACACAAAGTACAATATGTTATAGCAGACTATTACACCAACATTTTTTTAGTTTTAGTTAAGGGTCTAACGTTATTGACTCTTATAATAATTGCAGATGTAGATTTATTACATTTATGTCATATCCTTTATTAGTTTTACTTGATTTTATATGTTTTTTTTATTCGTGAATACATAATATATCAAATGTATTAAGATTGAAAATCAATACAAAATACAATATACAACTATGTATTTTGATATCCGTAAAAAAAATCCTATAATTCTTTACATAATTTGAATTCAAATACTTCATAAACACGTTATTGTTTATTTGGAAATTACTTCATAAATCAAATTTCGACTTCAACGATTTGAGTATGTGAAACTTAAGTACTGAGATTTGAACGTTTCTATATTTTACTCTAGAATGTTTGATTACTTGCAACAAATCATGTTACTCAGCCTCAGTGGAAGAGCGAGCCACAGTGCGTTGTTTGCGGGAAAGCCATGATATAAGATTGTCCCCAAAGTAAACAGCATAACCACTAGTGGACTTCCGATCCACAGGACAACCAGCCTAGTCAGAGTCGGAGTAAGCATGTATCGCTGTAGACGTCAAGGAAGTTAGACGAAGTCCGTGATTTTGGTCCTACCGTAATACCTGTTTCAAAAGACCACAGTGATCGGCGGTCGGTGAATACATAAACTGACACAGTCGGTTGACTGAGAATGCAAGATCAGGCCGAGTTATAGTAAGATATTGTAGTGCCCCAACAATACGGCGATACTGAGTCGGATTGTCAAACGGCTCTAGCGACGGAGTAGATGGTTGAACGACTGCGGCGGGAGTAGCAAGAGATTTACAATCTGTCATGCCAGCGCGAGACATGATATCCTTTATGTACCGACGATGTGATAGTAACAAACCCCTGTCGTCGGATAAAGTTTCAATGCCAAGGAAAAAATTCGGAGTGCCCAGATCTCTGATCTTGAAGGCGCTAGCGAGCCGCCCTAATAGTGTAGTAATCAGTTTAGTGTCATTGCCCATTATGATAATGTCATCAACATATACTAACAAGAAGACACGAGAGACCCCGGCTGTGTAGTAGAAGAGCGAAACATCTGTTTTAGAGGCAGAAAACCCCGTGGAGATTAAGAACTCATGAAGTCGTTTAAACCACGCACGCGGTGCTTGTTTGAGACCATAGAGCGAGCGTTGAAGATGACACACATGACTTGGATGCATAGGGTCTTCATAGCCTGGCGGTTGTTTCATATAGACAGTTTCAGAGAGATGGCCGTTTAAAAAAGCGTTTTGAACATCAAGTTGCCGGAGGGTCCAGTTATTTGAGACCGCATGAGATAGTAGCAACCTGACTGTTGTCGGTTTAACAACTGGCTGAAAGTGTCGAAGAAATCTTCACTGACTAACTGATTAAAGCCTTTTGCCACGAGACGAGCTTTGTGACGTTCAGCTGTTCCATCGCCTTTACACTTAGTGCAAAAAACCCATTTGCAGCCGAGGATATTCATTGCCGGTTTAGGCGGTACTAGTGTCCAGGTGTTGTTGTGCAGTAAAGCGTTAAATTCCTGATCCATAGCGTCACACCATTCCGGGAAACCAACAGCTTGTGAGTAGCAAGTGGGCTCAGTGGTGGTATTAAGGGCATAAAATTGTACACCTGTACCCCGAGTTTTGCGACCTGTGTTGGATTGCATTTGACTAGTAGTAGTCTGGATTCTCGTAGATACAGTGGGAGCTTGTAGAACTAACGGCGGCGGATCCTGAGCTAAGGGTATAGGCATATCGGATTGTCCAGGTATAGAGTGAGCAATCACATGGCCAATTCCCCATGGTGCATCACTCGGCAAACCAACCTGCAAAGTAGATTTGAAAGCAAAGGGGATCAGGGTTTCATCAAACCGGACATGGCGACAGATAAAGATAGCCCTCGTGTCAAGATTCATGCAGCGGTAACCCCTAAAGGAAATTGAGTAACCTAGGAAGACACATGGTGCTGACCGGTATTCGATTTTGTGACGATTATACGGTCGAAGATGAGGATAACATTGACACTCGAAGACATGAAAGAATGAATACGAAGGCTGAGTATGAAACACACGGTCATGTGGGGTTTGGAAATTTATGGCTGACAAGGGTAGACAATTAATTAAACATGTGGCTGTTTCAAAAGCATAGTCCCAATATTCGTGTGGTGTGGAACTATTAGGTAAAAGGGCAAGGCCAGTTTCGACAATATGTCTATTCCGGCGTTCAACACGACCGTTTTGCTCGTGGGTGTAGGCACATGATTTTCTATGAATGATACCGAGAGATTTAAACACTTTACGCAACCGTATGTACTCACTTCCTAAATCGGACTGGATGGCTTTGATAGAACGTGAAAATTGATGTTCTACCATAACCCGAAAAGAATGAAATATTTTATATATGTTCGATTTTAGCCTTAAAGGATAAAACCAACAATAGCGGGAAAAATCGTCGACAAACAATACAAAATAACGCGATCCGGTAGACGACATAACCGGAGACAGACCCCAAATGTCTGTGTATAGCAAATTAAGACATTATTGCTAGTAATAGGAACTCTATCTAATGGATAGCGTGCAGATTTGCCTAGCTGACACGCTGTACAGAGTTTAGAAGTATGTAAATTATTGCTCGTAACAGGACACTGTTTTAGAACTCAATGCAGAACTTGAGTGTGAGGATGACCGAGCCGCTGATGCCATATCACGGAAGAGGCTCGAGTAGACAGAATTGCAGAATGAAACTTCGGGAGTGGTAATTTGTAGAGACCGCCCATTGTGGACCCCCTAAGAAGAACCCCGGGTGTTGCAGTCCTTCACAAAAAAGCAATTATTATGAAATTCAAAGAATACGTTGTTTTCATTAGTGAATTGAAAAACGGATAAAAGGGGTAGAGATAATTTCGGGACGCAAAGAATATTTGATATGGTTAAATTTTTAGAACTCGAGGGAATGACTGCATGGCCGACACGGGAGACTCCCAAACCTGCGCCATTGCCGACCTTGAGCACATCACCACCTGTGTATAAATCCGAATGATCCACCATATTCTCATCTGGAGTAGCATGAGACGTAGCCCTGTGTCGGGATACCAGTCTGCACGTGTGACTTGCAGTGACTCATCGGCGACGGCGAAAGCGCGAGGAGTAGGACGATCCGCATAACGTTTGTAGCAATTGACTGCGATATGTCCATAAGACCTGCAAATCTGGCAACGCGGGGAACCACCACCACCGCGATTTCGGCCCTAGTTGCCACAGCCACGCCACTGCCTGCCTCAACTGTTCGAAGACTGTCGACCGCCGCCGTCGAAATTGCCTCTGCCACGGCCCGCATAGAATGCCGACGGTGACTGCGTCGGAGAAGCCGCCTCTGAAATCGCAAAATCTTCGGAGTGAATAAACTCCTGATTGCGTAAATGATCCACCAATTGCGTCAAGGTCACCGTGGCGGAGGAGACTGTTAAGGCGCTAGCCATGGACCTGTACTCCGGTCGTAATCCACGCAAGGCGTACAGGATCTGTTCATTGGATGATAGGGGTCGACCGGCTAACGACATAGCTTCCACAATCATCTGGGCTTTGCCCAGATACTCGGCCGGTGAACTATTCCCCTGTCTTAGGGTCTGAAATTCGCCGTGAAGAGGAAGCCAAAGTGGCGTTAATGAAATCCCAGACCTCCTGGGCAGTATTCCGGCAACCGCGAGATACATGATCTCGTCGGTGAGAGACGAGATCAATAGCGACAAGATCGATTGATCTTGTTGTACCCACGCATGATATGTGGGGTTGGGCGGCGGTGGAGTTGCTGATGTTGCGGTGCCACCGGAGGGAGCGACGGATGCCGGAGGGCACGGATGCGATCCGTCGAGGAATCCAAGAAGGCCCTGGCCGCGTAGGAAGGGTACTAGTTGAGTACGCCAATGGAGATAATTCTGCGTCGTCAGCTTTACTGAGACAAAATGGTGAGCCGCCGTGAGGGCGGTTGGTGTCACCGGCGGTGGAGCAGCAATGGAGATTCAAGGGTGTTGTCGGTGGGTTCGGTCGTCATATTGGGTAATCGAAAAATAAAGAAAGGAAGGATTAATTTGCGTACGGTGATAACTGGGAAAAAAAAAAGAAAATAATGGATATCCACCTTTCGCTTATGATACCAGATTAGATAATCGGGTTTGAATTTCTCATCCAATTACAGAGAGAGAGGGAGAGTCCTCTTAACATAGCTAACCTGGGAACTCTCCTATCATACAGGCTATTGTTAAAGACTAAGCAATAATCTAAAACTATATAATATAAAAGGGAAAACAAAACAATTACAAATAATATAATTCACATTCCATTTCATTTGAAGTGTTGACATATATTTATAGTAGAAAAACACTATTCATATAATCATATCTAATTGTTTAAATATTTGAATTCAAAAATATTTAAACTCTTCAATTTTGCCAAAATTTTCAAAATTTTTTAATTTGAAATACATATTTGACTAAATTTTCTTACGCATTATTTATTAATATAATTTCAATGGAAGTAATTATACACCAATGCACCACACAACATAACATTTAGGCCATTAAATTGTATAATTGTCAAACCCTTTAATCCTTGACCAAATCAAACACACTCTAATCTATTTAAAAATATCCAAACCAATAATTAATTGAGTTCAATCAAAATATAACATGTGGTATAGATTTCTATTTTTAATTTTGATAATGTGAATGATGTATAATTTTAAGCAAATAAATTGTGTTTAAATAAGTAATGAAAGTAGAAAAGATAAAAGATGATGATAAGTAAAGAAGATGATAATGAATGTAATCATATTAATAAATAAATATGTAAGTAGATAATGGTGAGAATGTGGTTATAGTGACATATAGTCTAATAGATGATAGATGGTTCTGTTTTTCATTTAGAAAACAGTTTTTAATAGTGTTTCAGTTTTCTAGAAAACTGAGAAATTGTTTCCTGTTTTCAAAATGAAAAACTTTGCTAGTAAGCATGTTTTCTGTTTTCTGTTCTCCAATTTTCTAAATTTCCAGAAAACTGGAGAAAATTTCCTGTTAGTAAACGGCCCAGGTTTTCTTAAAAAACAACTCCCCCTTTTCTAGATGACGTCATTTTCCCAAGCCAGCCACACACTACCACAGAAGTTAAAGCTGCTAGTTCTTCCTCTTCTTGCCACCGTCAACTAGCCATGAGCAACCAGCACTTGCTGCTGGAAACATGTGGAACCATATCTCTGGTTTCTTATGCGAAATCCAGTGCCAAAAACCATGCCATTATTTTTTTTTAATGTAAATAAAATTTATTTTTCTTTTTTATATAAATAAGTTTGCTTAAAAAATAATTTTGCTTTCTACCTCTCTGTTCTGTTATGGATTCATTTGAAACTATATTTTTTTGTAGTTGAATTTTGATTTGAAACTGTTATTATATTATTATTATACATGTTATATTCTAAACAAAATAATTAACATATTTAATTTTACAAATTTTCTCATTTTCTGGAAAATGAACCAAACATACCAAGACAGGTTTCTGGAATGCAAGCAAACACTAAAAATGAAAATATTTTCTGAAAAATGATCAAGTGTTTCTTTGTTTGTGCTAAATCTTATGTTTGTTATACGAGAGTTAGGTTCCTAACAAGTCAATTACTAAATTTATTGAAATGCTTTTAGAATTGAAGAATCTTAAAATAAGAGGCTAAGAAGTTAAAAATAATGTTGTGAAAGTGGTTTTGATATAATAAAGAAATAAAATATAAATTTTCAACTTTACCCTCAAATTTTAAATAACTTTTAATTTTTTCGTCAAATTTAAATTCACCACTTTGCAAATAACTGAGTTGGAACTTGGTTAAAACTCAAGGACCAAGCTCGCAATTTTCCCTTATATTTATATACAACTTAATTTGAAAATTTTCTTATTGGTGTAAAAAATATAAATCTTTATGAAGAATGAATTATACCTATACTTTTAAGTTTTGTACAATATAATATCCGGCATTTGTGTCTTTTGACAATTATGTATATATAACAATTATATGTAAACTTTTAAAATTTGCAAATTTAATAATAATTTGTGTATCTTGTAACAATTATATCCGATTATAACATTTTGATTCAAGATTTTTTAAAAAAAAACTAAAATAACACGACTTTGTTGAGTTAGCGTACAAATTATTTAAAATAATCAAACCGTAAAATCAAATTTTAAAAATAATGTACCAAAATGTCTATTTCACATTCCATACAAGTAAAAATCTCTAAATTAAACTCCCCAAAAATTTATGTATATATAAGAGTATAAGACTATGTTTTAACGTCATAGCCACAACTGCCAAATTAACCCTAAATTAAAAGAGTTCAATTATTTTTATCTTCAATTAATATAATAGAATACAATTATATATTAAAAAATACAATGTTTAGTATTAAATTGTCAAAATTTAAAGATTTAGATATAATTGTTACAAGGTACAAATTAAATTTTGAAGTTTAATAAAAATTCACAAGGGAAAAACATTTGAGATTTGTGATTAATGTAACTGATTTTTGTTTTTGCTTTTTTTTTTAACTGATTTTGTTTTTGTTTTTTTTTTTACTTATGATTCACAGACTAAGCATGGTGTATAATAAAAATGATCAAGTTACAAAGCACAAAAAAAAATCAAAATCATCCATCACTTGATCTGGCAAACTTGGATTTGTATTTTATTAATAAGTAAATTTATTTTTAATTAACAGGGTTAGATCGATCAATTAAAGGCAATTATCGCCGGTTGTCAGAGTTTTGTCAGAATCCTAGTGACATGTTAAACCGATTTTGAGTTTTAATGTACGAAAACAGCTTGTTCACTAGTATAACTAGTTTTATACGCGCATTGCGCGAATGGGTTAATGCCCAATATTTATATTTAAATAAATATTTAAAAGTATATCAATGCAAGATTATATAGGAGAAGTTTATACATGGGTAATTGAATGTCGAATTTTTTTATTTAAATATCTAACTCAAAGTATATGAATCCAAGATAATATAGAAAATTCATTATAATTATTACTAAAATAAATGTTTGCAACCTTGTAAAATCGATAGTCTAAATATTTGGTCTAAAAATGATAGTCTAAATAAATACTACTTTTAATTTGAATTTTTTTAAAGTGTTCTTAATTCTCTTTTGAGTAACATTGTCATTGTCTTCATCTTTACTATTTGTTCTCTTCCTTTTTGTTGGTAGTGTGTTATTTGCAATTCGGTTATTGTTGGTAGCATAGATGACAACGTCATGCAATGAGATTATGATATAGCTATGGACTTTCCTTTAGGTGTCTGCTTGGGGTTCATTTGGTTCAACCATTATTGTTGAATGAGTTATTGTGGATAAAGAAATCCCTAGTTTAAGAAAAAAGATTAAATAAATTAATAAAAATTTGAAAACTTAAAATATTATGTATTCCAAAGATATTAAAAGGTAGTTTCTCGCTTCAATTTGCTGGGTAATGGGTTATTTGAGTACTTTCATTGTCAACAAATCCCCAAGTAGTTAATATGATTGGTTTCAAACTATTCTTTTTTATTTTTTTCATGGTATTAAAGAAATACATATGTATCATTTTTTGGTGTAACTACTAATTTATTTAATTCAATAAGAGTAAAATAGAGTGATTCCGCTTCAATTTGTTGGGCTATGAGTACTCTCTTTGTCAACCAATCCCCAAGTAGTTAATATAATTAGCTTCAAATTATTTTAAAAAAATTTCATAGTATTAATAAAATATTTGGTAAATAAATATATAACATTATTTTGTACTATAACTTTGATATTTAATTACAAGATATTGTAAAAATAAGATAATGGACAATGTAATGAATATCAATTGATAAATTTGAATGTAAAGAATCTTTGCATGAGAGAAAATAAAGACAATATAACTAATGAAATTATTTCTCTTATTTAATTTAATTTTTTGATAATGAATAATTTTTTCAAATAAAGGTATTGTAGACACATAATTCTAAATTAAAGAAATACATATGTATCATTTTATGTTGTAGCTAATAATTTAATTAATTTAATAAGAGTAAAATAGAGTGAAAAACTTAATTATGTCAAATTTGATTGAGATGAGGTTCGAACCTAAGACTTTTCTTATAGAAATTAATGGGTAAGTTAAAAGTTAACGGAATATTAACAGAGAAGAGAATATTTAACGAAAAACTTAACGGAAAATCATAAAAGTAAGGTTAAATTAGGTAATCTCTATGAATAATATTAATCTGAATTATCTTAGCCATCTATTTGATTAAATAATTCATCTGAACCATCCATTTGATTACCGCCATTTTTTCTACCCATTTTAGGCCTAACTCTCTTTGGCTCTTATTAGTATATATATATATAGTATATATATATGATTCTCTACCATAATTATTCTTTTTTCTTCAATTCTACGTTTGTTAATTACAATCATTCCATATATATGTCAGAAGCATTCCCGTGTCCTCATTTGAATAGATTTATATATATATATATATATATATATATATATATTTGTATTTGTATTCAAATGAGGACACACCTTAAAAGGATGACAGTTAGGACTAACCTCGACCATTTATTTCTTTAATTTGATCTGATGGCTGTGTTTTTGGTGTTTTTTCCTTTTAATGATCTTTATTTTATTTAATAAGGGTAGTTTTGATAATTTATGAGTTTTTAATTGCAAATATTATATGTTCGGTATGTTAGGCGTATCTACTATACTAATAAGAGCCAAAGAAAGTTAGGTTTATAATTGGTAGAAAAAATGACGGTTAAATTATTAAATCAAATGGACAGTTCAGATTGTTTAGATTTTTTTTTTTGAGATTTTCTAATTTATCCTTAATTATATGATTATCCGTTAAATTTTTTCGTTAAATATTCTCTTTTTCGTTAACTACCCATTGATTTCTATAAGTAAGGTCTTAGTTAATTTCATACATCAGATGGTTATTAATGTGTCTGCTGTCTTTCTTCATTCTTCTTGATTATTAAATATCAAGAAAATTTTACCCTTTTTTGTTTTTTTTTTTTTATTTTTAATACAACTGACCATATTATAAGTATGACACACATTTCAATTAAGTATGATACATGATTATTATAAGTACGACACACGTTAATTATAAGTATGGACATGATTATACACGTTAATTAATAATCATGTGTGGCACACATTATAAATGAGTATGACACACACCACCGTTTGCATAATCTTGTGCGCCCATGCACTCAGCCTTGTGTGCCAATTCAGGGCCGGTCCTGAGCATGGGCGGGATGGGCAACCGCCCAGGGCCCCATGATAGAAGGGGCCCATTCATATATATATGTATATGTATACATATATCTATTATAGTGTTATAATTATATTAAAAATAAAAAATTAGTGTTATAATTATATTAGAAAACAAAAAATTAAGAATAGATGTGACTGCAGGAAGCTGAGAATCGACGCCTAATTAAATAATTTAGAAATAGAATTGACACAGGGAGTCGAGGACACCTAATTATCTTTTATCTATTAGAATCGACACCCTAACTAGCTAACCTATTCGTCTGCTTCAATAAAAAAAATTCCAATTCGATTAGTTAACGATTATTCATTTGTTTGCCAGTTTGGGCCCCATTGTCCGTTGTAACTTGTAGGTTTTCTTCCATTTATAATTTGTTCTATCATTATTTCCTATTCAACACAGCACACCTATATGGCAGTAGGGATTTAGTGCTATAAATCTATAATCCTCTAATGATTAATGTTTATTTGGATAATGAATTTTGTGATTTCTGTAGTTCTAGAATATATATATATATATATATATATATATATATATATATATATATATATATATATAATTTTTGAATTATAATTGTCTTGAGTTACTGAGTTCTGTCTAATCCATTAAATTTATAGGGATAGATAGTGAAAGAAGAAATGAACAAAAAATCGTAGTTGTGAATCTGTTTGTGATACTGATGACTGAGGGGAACTTTTTAAAAATATTATGGTGCTTTTGTTCTTTTCTTATACACAATTTTTAAAAAAATTTTATATAAAGTTACCTAAAAAGCATTTATGTGATGGTGAAAAAAAAAAAAGTAGAGCAGCTAATAGAAACACAAAGAGGTATATTGAGAATGACCAAGGCCATGTTAATGACGATTTTGTGTATTGAGAATGATATGCTAGAGAAGGTTAATCTTGATGCAATTATCGATGATTTTTCATAACACGTAGAATTTTTTTGTCATGATTACTTTTGTATTTAAAAAATGTAGAAAATTTTCTAATAGTATTTCATGTTATTTGATATTATTATTTTTTAGTATTATTACATTTAAATTTTAGTTTTTTAATATAAGGGGCCCATTTTTTTAATTTCGCCCAGGGCCTCTAAACTGTTTGGACCGGTCCTGGGTGCCGGATTCCATGGTGGACGACCTCATCACCACTAGCCTTCGCCTGCGCCACCGTCATCCTTTGCTCCAGAGACACCAACATTATTCTTTATATACATTAATGTTCCACTAATGAAAGTCATTGAGGCTAAGATGGAGCAGGCACATAGTTGTTATTGGTTTCTTGGGTCGGAATCAGTGCGCAACAACATTGCCATAGAAGAGACGCAGGCTGGAGAAGAAGAACATAGGAGGAGGAAAATACAAAAATGTCCCCTTATTAAACAAATTAAAATGAATTATAACTTCCCAGCGACAATTGGCCAGCAATTTGGCCAGATGGACCAAATCTGTTATAAAATGCATAATTAAGGGACTAATTTGTTAATTTTTAAAGTCAAGTATTGCAATTAACAAGAATCTTATAGTCATAGGACCAAAAGTGCAATTTTCTCTCAAGTAGCAGTAATATGTTTGAATATATTGACTATTTTTTAAAGAGCAAATTGCCATTTTTGTCTACTGAGTATAGAGGTCCTATTAATTTTGGTCCACGACTTTCAAAAGTGTTAATTGTATACCACGACTTTGAAATTTGTATCAATTTTGGTCACTCCGGCGAAATTGCCGGCCAAATATCGCCAGAATCTCTTAATATCTCCGATCAGGCTTAATTGTAGGGGCAAAAATGTACTTTCTATCCACACAAAATAACCCAACCCAAACCCCCTATCCCAGACCCGGTTCAGCTCACTCCTCTCTTTTGACCAAAGTCAATTCCCAATTTCCCTAAGTCCTAATTCTATCTGCGAGAGCAAATGAACCCTAACTGACGACCAAAATCCACGACCAACAACGAACAAAGGGGAGACCAGACGTGAAAGTAGGGAAAATCGAACAAGAAAGGAGGAAATCTGGAATTACGCACTCTCCCTTTCTATCAACGGTCGCTGAAGTGGGGATTGGAATGGCTTCGTCGTCTTCTGCGCCCAACACTCTCCAAGCAAGTAAGACTGAGTTATATTTTTTTGGGTAAAAATATGCAGAAAATGCATCTTTCATACTCCTACTGGCTTTGTTTTGATGTTAAGAGTACATATTCTGTGTCGAAAAGTATGGTTTAAATAAGTAGTGTTTGTGTTGATGTTGTGTTTGGTGTGTGCTATATATATGCTGAGAGTACATGCGGGGACCAGTGCTTGTATAATTGTGTTAGACTAAACAATTATTTTGAGAAAATTGCTCGTGGGGACCAATGTATTGAAAGTTGTGTTGTGTTCTCTGTATATGGTTAATTATAGGGATATGTGGGTCTAGTATGTTTCACTTTATGTTGATATGGCATGTGCATATATTGGAGTGTGGAGTTAGGAATTCTGACCATGTGCTTTTACTTTGTTCTTTTACTATTTGTGTGCTTTTTCAGGAAGTGGACTTGGCCCTTTTACTGTGTGTTTGTTTCATATTGGTATTATAAATAGGTAAGGTGAAGTGAAGTATATGGGGCGTGATTTAGAACTATATGAAAGAGTGGAGGCAAAGGATTTGTGTATGCAGTTCTTTATGGATAGGGTAAAAGATCTAGGGTATTGTGACATAGGAGCATATATTTATGATGTTGATGGTAATGGTGTCTTGACTTTACTACAAACCGAGAATGATGTAGCAAATTGTTTAAGTCATGCACAGAATGAAGGGCAAACAATAGAGATATGGGTTGAAACAATGGATTTGAATGACTTTATTGAAGTTGATGTAGTTCAATCTGAGGGTGATTGGGATAGTGAGTATGAGCTGGAGGTTGAGTGTTTGAACAACGATGAGAAGGGCAATAAGGGTGTTAATGTTGAGAAACCTGTGAAGGGTGTTAAGGTTGAGAAAGATTTGAAGGCTGTTAAAGTTGAGAAGGTTGAGCAGGTTGAGTTAGGGGAAGACAGAAACAAAAATAGTGGAAAGGGTGAAAGGAAAAGAGATGATTTAGATGAGATAAACTTCTCAGATGATGCCTCGTTACTGGATTCTGATAGTGATGCTGACAGTAAGTGCACAGTTTTTAGACCTGCAACTGACATGGAAGATCCACATTTTACATTAGGCATGACTTTTGCATCCAAGCAACAGTTTAGGGAAGCAGTTACAAACTATGGTATTAAAAATGGCAAAGACATTCGTACTATGCGCAATGAGAAGATGAGAGTTATAATTGAGTGTGGACAGGCTGGTTGCCCTTGGAGAATAGGGTTGAGGAAAGTGATGAACTCTCTAATTTGGAGGATACTGTACTTGGTTGATGAGCATGAAGGTTGTTCTTGAGTTTGGGAGAACTTGATGGTCAAAGCTAGTCTGATTGCAAAGAGGTGGTCCAAGGAATTAAAGGACCATCCAGACTGGATGATGAAAAAATTCAAAGACACAGTTAGTAGTAAGGAGGGGTTCTATTTAAGTGATCAACAAGCCTACAGGGCAATTTGGAAAGCAAGGAAACAAAGAAAATGTGATGATGAAGACAACTTCAAGAAGTTTTGGAGCTACTGTGCTGAAGTTAAAAGGACAAACCCAAAAACTGCTTGTGTTGTCAAGCTTAGTGACTTGCTTGAAAATGGGCAGAAGAGATTTTTAAGGGTATACATTTGTTGGGAAGCTAGCAAACAAGGTTTCAAGCACTGCAGACCCATAATAGGATTGGATGGATGTCACTTGAGGTGTGCAACAGGTGGGATGTTACTGATTGATGTATCAGTTTATGCTAATGACAACATATTTCCCCTGGCATATGCTATTGTGGAAGGTGAGAAGAAGGAGTCTTGGAGTTGGTTTCTGAAATTATTGAAGGAGGACATGGAGATAACTGAAGAAGTTGAGCAGCAGTTCTGTTTTATAAGTGATAAACAAAAGAGCTTGATTCCAGCCTTTGTAGAGGATTTAAGAGGTGTAGAACACATGTTTTGTGTGAGACACCTACATGCAAACATGAAAGTGGCAGGATTTCATGGTAAAGCACTCAAGAATGTTTTTTGGGCTTGTGCAAGAGCAACAACAAAGAATGGATTCCTTAAAGCTTTGGGTAGATTGAGGGCATTAGATGAGCAAGCTTATCAGTGGTTAGGTGACAAGGATCCCAAAGAATGGTCTAGATCTCACTTCTCAACACACACACATTGTGACATATTGGTAAACAATATTTGTGAATCCTTTAATTCAACTCTACTTCCTGCTAGGGAAAAGCCAATTATAAATTGCCTTGAAACTATTAGAAAACTGTTAATGGCCAAATTTTTTGAGCAAAAAACAAAGGCAGCTAATTGGAAGACACAAATATGTCCAACAATTGTTGGAAAATTGAAGCAGATTGAGAAGGAGACAGCTGACTACTTGGCTACCCAGTGTGACTTTTTCAAGTTTGAGGTGGGACAGCTATATGGGGATCAGCAAGAGGTGGACTTAGAGAGGAAAATATGTTCCTGTAGGAGATGGGATCTGATTGGGCTACCTTGCAAGCATGCAGTGTGTGCTATTTGGACAAAATATGGGAAGGGGGCAGTTTATGACTTTGTCCATCCATGTTATTCCAAGGAAACATATTTGAAGATCTATAGTGGTTGTATTAACCCTATGTCTGGTCCTGATGAGTGGCCTGTCAGTACTAGTACTCCTCCACTACCACCTGTCTATGTTGCTAAGGTTGGGAGGCCTAAGAAGTTAAGAAAAAGATCTGCTGGTGAGGATGAGCAAAAGTTGAGTCAAAATGGAATTACTATGTCAAGAAGACACATCCAACTGCACTGTGGAATATGTAGGCAAGGTGGACACAATGCAAGGAAATGTCCATCTAATCCAAACCAATCCAAGGTAATATTCCTAATGCAATTCAAATGTGTTTTCCCTTGACTGTATTGACTAACAGTTTTCTATTGTTTACTTTGAAGACAAAGAAAGTGAAGTCCACCACTAGGCAGCATGAAAGAGCTGATCCTGAGCAGCAGCAGCATGAAGGTGATGTTGGGCAGCAGCAGCAAAATGAAGGTGATGTTGGTCAGCAGCAGGTTGAAGCTGATGTTGGACAGCAGCAGCATGTTGGAGTGGATGAAGGACTACATGTTGGTCTTAGCCAAGAGCAGCAACAGGAAGAACTCCCTACTGTGAGCACCAATAAGATGACAAACAAAAGACCATCTAACCGTAAGAAACCTTACTATAACAGGAGCAAGACCATTATGAAGTCCAAATTTGTGAATACTACTGATGACCCTATCACCCTTGACTGAATCAAGCTTTAGACAGACTTGGAATAGTTTTTGTAACTATCATCATGTATTTAGTAGTTGTGATCAATGCATACCAAGCTTTAACTAATGTTTTTTTGCCTAGTTAAGGAGTATGTACTATTGGTTATTAACATTAACCTTTTTGGTATCCAAAGTGCTTTGAATGTACATTACATTGGCAGTTAATGAATGGCATTGTGGTTATGTTTAATGACTGTTGTTTCTTTTTGTGCTTTGCTTTGAATGGCCTAGACAGTGAATGAATGGCATTGTGTTTATGTTTAAAGAATGACTGCTGGTTTTTTTTTGTGCTTTGCTTTGAATGGCCTAGACAGTGAATGAATGGTATTGTGGACATTACCAACAAGTTCATTTCATTACATTACCAAAAAGATAGTTCATTACATTACACAACTCCAACAAAGGAACATTACACACTACCACAACATGTACTACCAACCAAAAGCACACATATTACAATCAACCATTTCACCCACTTTAACAGTTTGTCATCCTCCTTACTAGCTTTAACTTTCATATTCAGTGTTCCTATTTCTTCATATTGTCTATTTATGCGTTTTAGCAATCCTGGAATTATTCGCTTCGAACGATAGCACATTGGCGAACCATACCAATCCACAAATCCGCACCCCACTTGACCCTATATTAACAATTTCAAAATCAAAAAACAAAAATTAAGCAAAAACTATAGGTATCCTGGCAGTAAATTTATACAATTTTAACCAATAAATATAATTACTTACAATACTACCACAACATTGCCAAAACCTCCGACCCGGATTGTCATTTGTCCATGAGGTTCGAATCGTTAATTGATGCCCACATCTACAATGGATAATTGGGAACTTTTCCCCAAATTCATGGTATGAATTACTCGAAGAAGAAGAAGAATGGAAAGTACTCATTTCCAGGTAGACAATCCAGTGGATGGAGAATTGCGCTGCTAACCCTCGTCCGTTCTTCCTTCTCGCTGCTAACCCTCGTCCGTTCTTTGCTTCTCTTTCTTTCTCGATCGGCAATGGACTGAGCCTTTGTTTAAAGAGGGAGGAGTGAGTTGAACCGGGTCTAGGATAGGGGGTTTGGGTTGGGTTATTTTGTGTGGATGGAAAGTACATTTTTGCCCCTACAATTAAGCCTGATCGGAGAGATTAAGAGAATCCGGCGACATTTGGCCGGCAATTTCGCCGGAGTGACCAAAATTGATATAAATTTCAAAGTCGTGGTATGCAATTAACACTTTTGAAAGTCGTGAACCAAAATTAATAGGACCCCTATACTCAGTAGACCAAAATGGCAATTTGCTCTTTTTTAAATTATACATGTTTGCCCACATATAAACACTATATTCTGAGCCAAAAAAATGCTTTCCTATAGTTACATGAGCCAATAAATGATATGATATAAGATCAAGTAGCAGTAATAAGTTTGAATATATATTGTTTTTAATAATTACACATGTTTGATAAAATATAAACACTATATTCTGAGCAAAAAAAATGCCATCCTATAAATAATTATACATGTTTTCAAAAATCTGAACATTATATTTTTCTGCTAAAAAACTATTTCTATATTTGAATTTGTCTAAATCTTTATGTTTAACAATACATGTATAGCTCATAGGATTTGGTTGTAGCACAATGTGTAATGTTAGTCCCAGCATGTATGGGACTCTAACATAATAACAAAAAATCCAGCAGCGCCATGTTGCAGGTAAGTGCCATTTAAATTTAAACTCATCCTATTAGGATGTATGACTTTTATTAAGCTTTTTTACTTTATATTAAAGTAGCTTTGTTAATACCACCATTCAAATTTGGATTTTAACTATAAATATAAATGTTAACAAATTAATAGTTAACCTTTGTATAATTATATACCGCTAGAAATCAACAATTTTCCAACTACCGGGATGTGGCCGGAAATCACAAAAATCCGGAAATCACCAAAATCACGTCAGAAACCACTATTTCAGCCAAATTTCCGACCACTTATAGAATACAGAAAAACGCTCATCAGTATTTCGGACAATACCGACGACAAAAATAGTGGCGTCAGAATGTTTCGTAGCATAGAAAACTTGGCTGTCTAGGAATTTCCGACCACTAGGTGGTCAGAAATTCCCATAACCAGTTTCAAAAATAATTTTAAAAAAAAATTGCCTGCTCTATTAATTTAATGCATATTATCTACCATACAATAATAATTTTAAAATAAATAGTACTTTTATAACAATGTAACATCACCAAAAACAAGCAAATTTAATTGAACATAAAAGTTATCTAACTTCAAATTTCAAAAAGTAGTAGCTACTTCACATTTCAGCTACTTCACACTTCAAAAAGTAGTAGCTACTTACAATTCTTAATATTTTTACATTAGGATCACAAGTTCTAACAAGTACTTAATCAAACACTACGATGAAGATTGTGTATCATCACTAACGTTGAGATTATCTAACCCAACAACACTACTTTGATTGCTATTGGCTGTAGGAGCAATAGATGGTAACAGCTCCGGATGTGCACAATATATACCTTGGAGCAACTCCATAATCTTCTTATTTTGCTCTAAAATCTCCTTGTTGGTTTGCTCCAAGTGTTCAATTTTTTTGTCATAAGCTACATTTGATGATGATTCTCCATGTCTTGAATTCTGCTTTGCCACCTCGGGGAAGTAGTGTTGGGTATCTGACCCAAACCCAAACACATAACCTCCCTTCTTGAGACCACCCGCTGCCTCATACCATGCAGTTGCTTGATCAAGTTCTGGTTGATTTTGTTGTATTTGACTTACAGTTTCCTATATTGATAGACAATTTTTTAAAACTCATATATTAACAAATGTTCAATAATAAAAAAGCAAGTGTAATATCAGCATTTCCAACTTAATTACAAATCTAAATTTACCCTATCTTTGGCCCAATTTGCAGTTTTTATTTTAGTTACATTAATTATGGCACATGATACAGTGGCAGTGCATATTTGACTCATTTCTGCTTTTCTACAAAATATAATCCAGAGTACGTTCCAAAACTTGCCACCCTAATTGTTGTTCTCATATAAAGTAACATATTTTGAAAGAAAGTTGCCTCCCCATAATAAGACAGCAATACCATTAGAGATTAAGAGCATAGCAAGGAAAGCCAACCAAAAAAAAAAAATAGTAGTACAGCAAGAGCAATCTGCTACAATGCAACATCTATTACAGAAAAAAAGTATATTCACCAAGGTGCAAAACTAAAACCATTAGATTCATGCAAAACCAACCCATAATATTAAGTCAAGAATGTCCTTAAAGGATATCATACCAAAGGGAGTAGTGGAGTACCAACCATTATACAAGGGAAAGTAATGATATAAACAATCAAATAAAAAAATCAGAGAACAACAATATGCATTTACTCCATACTTAACTCCTATTTTCATTTACTGTTATAGTGCTATTTTCTCTTTACTTATTTCCAAACACAAAATTATTACCAATATGCATGATGCTGCTTATAACTACAACATAGTTTTATATCTAATGATGAAAGATTATCGGAATTTAGACTTTACCATTACTTGTTGAGCTCTTTTGCACACAAACTCATCGGTCTTTTTGCGTTTGTGTGTGGCTTGAAACAAAACTGCATGTGACGGCTCCTCTCCAAGCTTTTTTCTCTATCCAACATTAATAAACCAAACATTAATGTTGTTAAACTTTAAACTTATTTAGATATTAATTATTAAATGACTTACTAATCTTCGCCTATGTTCAGTAATTGGGATTGAACCTCCAGTATGCAACGAGGGTCCCATTCCCCCGCAATCTGAATTTCTATTTTCCTTGTTCTTCTTGGATAGCTTTTTGAATTCTTCCTTGTCCCAAAGACTTTGATACTGAGCCAGAACCAGATTAGACATCCATTTCGGTCGTGATTTACCTTTTTCCAAGTTGGCACGCACTTGGCACAACGTGTCAGAAAGTCTTCTGGCAGCAATACTCTCATATATTTTCCGAATGACTGCTTCATCTTCTGGATTCCATTTACATAATTTCTTTGATAAAATTTAAAAAAATAAAAAATAAAACAATTAGCAAACATAAGTAAGAACTCTTGTCCCAATTGCAGTTATAACGTAATTTACCTTATATTCATTAAACCAAATATCCTTCATACTTTGAGGTGCCCCTTTGAACGTCTTGACAGCCTCGGGGAAGTATCGAGTAATGCTTTCTGTGATTTTTCGATGCCCATCATAAGGTTCCAACCTAAAACAAGAATGGCAAACTCAATATATTGATGTTCATCATGATTATAATTTCATTTAACTCACATTAAAATGTGTATGCTTTAAATGAATGTTTTAAGACTTACGCTTTCATGCCAATTGGACGAATGAAGATCCTATCGTCGTTTGGATCCAGATTGTGCGTTGGAGGTGTTGTTGTCATATTCAAGGTAGGTGATCCTCCTTCCAAATCAGCTGCACTTGAAGTAGGCGATGCCGACATAGTACACTCCAAATCACTATCATGCAACTGCCGGAGTTGTGTTGGAGGTTGGGGCATCAAACTTTTACTCTTTTTCTTTGAGTTATGTCGCACCGCCGACATAGTACACTCCAAATCACTATCATGCAACTGCCGGAGTTGTGTTGGAGGTTGGGGCATCAAACTTTTACTCTTTTTCTTTGAGTTACGTTGCGACATAACTCAGGCTATTAAACCACACAAAACATAGAAAATAATAGACTGTTCCAAAATAAAATCTAAAAGACCTAACAGTACAAATTCATGTTATATATGTAACTAATACCTTTGTCTTATACCCTGTAAAAAAATGGCCACCCCAACAATGTAATAAGTGTTTCTCAAAGTGCAACCCTATCAAAGTATAAAGCTAATGTCAAGTTGTGCTGTGCTGGCAAGATAGCCTCAAGATAGCAGATTACCATCAGGATGTGCGGGAAAAAAACAATAGGTGGGTTAATTATATCAAAAATATAATTAAAATGGTTTATTCAAATAATTTACATCTAATAATTTTAATTATAACTAATTAACTAGATGGGTTTATCCACTTCATTGCTAGAATGCCCTTTGACCTAAGTATACATCACACTTTGTAGGTAAGAAACAGTGCCACCAGATTCCCATATTTAAATTATGCATAAGCTATATATTCCATTGTGGAAACATTTAAGATGCATTCAACTGAATGATTTCTTGTATTATTATCAAGAAATGGCAATAGTAATGGGCAGCCAAGTTTACAAAATCAAGAAATGGCAATAGGAATGGGCATTCCACATTTCCACGCACCCTTTTCTCCCTCTTAACACATCAAAATCAAAACTTTAGAAAATGGGCAGCCAAGTTTTCAACATTTATAGCAGAACACAGGAGAAACTTGAAAAGAAAAACAAGAAAATTACCCTTCTTTGATACGATTGCCTTTTTTCCTCAAACCGGAATCTCCTCTTTAATCTGGTAAAATATTTCTCATGAAACTTCAAAAGACAGAAATCTATGAATACATGTAACACATCAGAGATAGGGTAGAGAGAGAAAGTAAGCAAAGAGGTGGCAACAATGGAAGCAATTGAGTAGTCATAGCAGAACCAGCACTATTCCCACATGCCGGCACATGGTGCATCATGGTAGCTTATGTATATACAAGAACTTTTCTACCCGGAATTTGAAACCACAATTTCTAGACACCCTCTTTTTGAAACCACAATTTATAGAACTTTTAGACCCCAAAATATGTCAAAATTCTGCAGTCATGCATATTATTTGACACTGACCAGAACTCATTTTGCTCAAAAAAACAGAGATGTGTGCAGATTTTTTTGATCCAATGGGCTGAACATTTGTTCATAAATACTGCTGAAAAAAAAAATACACATGAGTAAAGTAGCCATCTTCTTCAAATTTAAATTCCCTTTAAAATAGTCACTTTGGTTAGCAAGAATTGTGCACTCTCATTTATGAAGAGATGTTTTTAATTAGGTCAGTCTGATGAGTATGACCTATAATTAGATAAAAATTCCCTTTAAAATGATTTCTTGTGAACGGAACAAAGTATAAAATGTTCTTTTTATTAAATTTTAGTAATTCTAATTATGTGGAATTTATTTCAAAGCAACCCAAACGACCCATGAAGGGGGAAAATTCAAGAAACAGAAAAAGCATCAAACCCTAATTGCGAAGCAAACTGTTCTGCAAAAACATCCAATGCAGTCTGCAGCAGCAAATCCCTAGTTGAAGTTCAACAAATACTTGATTTTCCAATATATCAAAAATTCTACCTAAGAAAACAGGTTCATTGCTTATTTCTTTAGAAAATATGTGCAGGATCTAAAGAAATAAATAACAGTGAGTAATGTACAAAAACAGCAGAAAGGTCAAACCTTCAAATGGGTTCTTGCCGGTGCATCGTTGCCGGAGCGTCGTCGAGTGAGAGCAGAATAAGGAGTTGTGTTGTTCCCAGTGCGTCGTCGAGTGAAGACAGAAAAAGGAAAATTTGGGATTATGGGGTTAGGGATTACAAGAGAGCAGAGTGAGGGTAGGAGGGAGTGAAAAAGGAAAATTTGGGGTAAAATGAGAGGCGCTGAAATTTTGAGGCGAAAATTTTGTTATGGCACCTTTTTTTTTTTTTTGCAACTATGGCACCTTTTCTTTTGTAGCAGTAACTCAGTAAGAGTTCACAAAAAATAAATAAATAAAGCAAAAATAGTAATTTATGCTCTTCATATGTCAATTATTAATGTCACTCATGAATTATTAATGGTGTAAACATTGCCTCTCAATTTTCAAAACGATACATATATTGTCTCTCCCAAGTGTAAATGTTGCCTCTCAATTATCAAAATAGTACATATATTGCCCCTCCCATACGGTACGGGATAGGCAATATGTGTACCGTTTTGAAAATTGAGGGACAACATTTACACCACTAATAATGCATGGATGGCATTGATAATTGACATATTATGAAGAGGCATAAATTACAGTTTTCCCATAAATAAATAAAAATACAAAATATGAGTTATTGAGTTAATACCCAATATAATTCTCCACTATAATGGTTTTTCTTAATTTACTCCTAAATGACTTTTTGGGCTCAATTTTGTCATCGACTTTAATAACTTTACATAACTTAGTCTTTTGTTAAAAATTCTGTTAGTTAATTGTTAGAAAATGTCATAATGATAATTTCTTATCATTCATTCCATTTGGGATGATTCCTTCATCTTTCCCTTATAAAGATCCACGTAGACATGCAAATCTTAATGAGAAGGAGAAGATTGAATCATTTCAAATGGGATGAAGGATGAGAAATTACCATTAGAACATTATTTCTAACCGTCCACTAATAGAATTTTTAATAAAGGACTAAATTGTGTAAAATTATCAAAGTCAATGACTAAATTGAGCACAAAAAGTCATTTAGGACTAAATTGAGTAAAACTACTATAGTCGAAGACTATATTAGGTATTAACTCAAAAAAAAAAAAAAAAACTCAATAAGATTTTAATTTATTAATAAGTAAATAAAAGCACATATCAAACACTAATTAAAATAAGCATTAAAATCATTTAAATTAAAAATCACCCTCATCATTGTTGAATTCCTCATTATCATCTTCATCATCAAGATTTCCACTATCATTTCCTATTGAATCATAATTGGTCGAACTATCATCTTTTACAGAATATCATTATCATCTTCTTCAATTTCTTCACTACCCTCTTCTTCTGAATCTTCAGTTTAGACATCTTGGTCGGACAATTGATTTTCGCTTTGAGGTAATTCGACTTCATTAATTTGTAATGGTTCGTGCACTAACTCTTGCACGTTATCTTAAATACTTTGATCACATCCATATGTAGGCAACGGTGTGTTATCCTGTTGATATGTATAACTAGATCTATAGGCACTGGCAATAGCTCCTATAGGCACTTCCAATGTTCATGTATATTAGCCATGTAAAACATCTGCAAAAGTATATACAATAATACAAATAGAACGTATATAAATATTACAAATAAATATTTTAAATAATTATATACTAACATACTAATAAGTAGACAACATATCAAATGCAAGATTAAAATATCATAAATATACAAATAATTCTTTTTTTTAGTACAAATATACAAATAATTCTAAATGCACACATATATAAATAAATTATACACAAACATACATATATGCACACTACATATTGTTCAATCATTAAATAAATAGTTTAATTAAAATGTATTCACAAGAATATATACAAAAATTTAAAGCTAGATCTTAAAAAAAAAACATAAATAAAAATCCTAAAAATATATACACATACCTTATTAGCTTGATTTCAACACTATTGTGAGTGGCTTCATTTACTTAAAAATATTCTGAAAAAAAAAAAAAAAAAAAGAAGAAGAAGATAAGAAGAAAGAGGATAAAAATTAAAGCTAGATCTAAAAAAAAAAAAAAAAGACATTAATGGAAGTTCTAAGAATATATACATACATTAGCTTGATTTCAGCACTATTGTGAGTGGTTTAGTGAAAAATCTTCTGCATAAAAGAAGAAATCAGTAGAAATGGTATATAAAAAAAGGAGAAAGTTTAGAAACTGGTTTGAAAATGAGCTACGCAGTATAAAGGACTTTCCGACCACCAGGTGGTCGGAATTTCTAACCACTAATCAAAAGTGGACGGAAATTTCCGACCACAAATATGTTGCTAAACCATTCGGATGGAGAAATAAAATTGGTCAAATTTTTTCCGACCATGACACTAACTTGCAGGGTCGGTAGTATTAAAAAAAAAAAAAGAATTCATATCTCTATTGTTTCGACTTCCACAACGACTGACGGAATCGCACCTTTAATGTTGTATCTCATATTCATTCACCATTATTAAATATGAGTCCGAAAGGTTGCATATCATAATTCCAAAAGGCGTAGCATTAAATGTAGGACCAAAAAATGGTAGCATGTATTAAACCAAACAATGCCATATGCTCGTATTCATTGGAGCGGATTATATTCTAAGTAATTTTACCAAACAACGTCGCCTAGATTTGGTGGGATTTTGGGTGGGATTTTTTGACCAACAGATTTTGATTTATTATAGTTAAGATTAGATTAAGTCACTACTGCATGTCCATTTTAGTATACTATACACTCATTTTTAAAATATTACAATTTAATTTTCAATATATTACATATTCATTATATTTTCTAAGTATTGCAAGTTTATTTTGACAAAACTAATGCTGATAATGTCAATTATATGATATTGTCATATTAAATTTAAATGCACAATTGTGAATAAGATATTATAATGTATATACGTAATCCTTAGTACACAAAGTCTTATTGGAGTTCAGGAGGTCAAGATCAGAAATACTAAAGATATTCTTCAAACAAAGTCTCCTCTACTTTAGAGTAAGCTAACTTTTATAGTGTTGGACCAAGGAGTATACATGTCAAAATTCTTGCTGATGAGGGGCACATGACACTAACTTCCAGGTTAGTCAAGTTAGTCTCACCACATATTGATGTTGAAGAGACTCGGGGGAGTGTGATTACTGAGAGGATGTTTCACGTGTAGCTTGTTTGTCTAGGTAAGGTCCACTTTCCAACTTGAAAAGTAAAAAAACACACTACTATAAAATAAAAAAATAAACCAATAATCTTTATATATGTTCTGTATATTCTCATCACTAGTCCGCCACTTCCTATTGATGCATAAAATCTCAACTATAGGAAGTAATAAAACAATTTTTTAGTCGAATTCCCAAGCCGGACCTGTAGGGAAATCTAACCTAAGAGCATCAATATCAGTTTGGTTTTTTCTCCAACTTTTTGTCGGCCACACCATCTACCTTCATCATCCACTATCTCACTCAATCACAAAAATCCTTCTCCACATTAATTTGAGATTTTTTTTTCAATTTTTTATGGATCCACCATTTTTACCCTACTATATTTTAATTATTTCTTTATCTATTTTATTTATAAATTTATATTTATAATTGTAATAAAAATAGTGAAACATACGTACTGGAACTGTGAATAAGCATACATAGTGGATCGGAATTGTAAAACAAAATAATAAAAAGTTGGATACAAACTTTATATAATTACAAACATTTAAATTATTACAAACATTTAAATTAATTTTCATTATATTGTTGCCCTATTAGTTTCTACTATTTTAAACTAGTATTTTCGCCCGTGCGTTGCACGGAATGGATTTGTTATAATATTTTAAGAATATTTGTATTGATATAAAATTATATAAATTATAACATTGAATATTATATAGCGCAATTGATGAAATTGGTTGGATTGATTATGTTTTATGATGTTGTCCTTGCTTGAATTATAACAAATAATTGTCCAATTACCCGTGCGGATAATTTTTTTTATTATATATTGAGATAATAAAAATAAAGATGAAATTATAAAAAAACTCTAATATTGAACATGTACATTTATTTGATTATAAGATTAGTGCAAAAGTATTACTCAATTAATTGAATAATATATGATTTGTTTGTCTACAATTATCTTACGAAGATCTATAAGTAATATGACTTATGTAATTATATTATTACTAAAATATATATGGGAAAAATGAGAAATAATTTAATTATAATTATTATAAAAATAAATTCAACGATCAATGTTTAGCTTAATTACCATAATAATTATTAGCTAATTATTATTAGTCAATTACACTTATATATGTGTAATTATACTTTTATACTTTAAGTATATTCATTTTCATCATATTGCATTTAGTTTTATCTTCCTCATCCATATTTAAATGAATTAATTTTGATTATTATAAAAATATAACAACCCATGTCAAATTAATTTTTTTTTAAGTTTAAATAACTTAAAATTTTCAAAAGGAAAGTATAATTATTTTTTATTAAAGTTTTAAAATAATTTTTAGTCAATTAGTAATATCATTTTCCTTTTCCGATAAATGATTTTACTTTTATTAATAGTGTTGATACGTGAATATAGCAACGATATTACCAATTAATAGATATTAGTTAATTTCCATTTTACATTTTCTTACCAAATAAGCTTTATTAATTATTTGACCAATAAAATATTTAAGTAATTGACTACAAATGCTTGGGCGGGAAAAATGAAATAGGGCGATTTTACTTTTATATATAGTATAGATAGTATAGATAATACGTGTAAGTTTAATTTTGTTTAATTATTGATGTAATATGTGTACCTTTAATCTCCTTTAATTATGTCGTAATATGTGTACCACTAATTTCCTTAATTGATTAGATAAAATGTATAGTATGGCAAGCTATATTTTGGCAAGTATAAAAATAGTTTAATAAAAGTATAATGTGTGAATTAATTTCTTAATTACTATAATTAAAGATTTTATTCAAAAGTAACTATTAACATAACTTTATGTGTAATAATCTGTGAATTTGAATAATTTGCATAATTGTATGGACGCAATAATTTGTGAATTAGCGCAATAAATTTGTGAATTGGAACAATTATCATAATTTTTAAATATCCTTTAATTATGATGGACTTAATAGGTGTATTATCAATTTCCTTAATTAATTATATAAAAATATAAAATTTAAATAACGGAAAATATTAATTCATTTATTTATATAATTTTTAAGATTTTATATTATTCAAAAGTAATAAAAGGAAGTGAATGGGCAATTGATATTATTTGAAGTAAAAAAAAATCATCATAAGAAGGAATTCTCAATGTTTAATTATACATACCATAATAAATTTAGATGTTAAATACAATTGGTAATTACCACGGGTTATTTAGATGGATCAACATTATAAAAACAATGATGAAACCTTAAGATATATTAGGAAAAGTATCAATTAATTAAAATATGATATATAGTACTAAAAAAATTAAAATATGACAAAAGAAATTATATTAGAAAATTGATTAGCTAGTATCAATCTTGCTAATTTTTCCTAATACTATATTTGTAATTACCGTTATAAACATATTTAATTGAAAAATTTAATTAGGAACTTATATTAAGCATTTTGGATTATTATTATTATATTATTATTATTATTAGAAAAATTATATTCAGAAATTATATTAAGAATTCTAAATTATTTATTATTATTATTATTATTATTATTATTATTATTATTATTATTATTATTATTATTATTATTATTATTATTATTATTATTATTATTATTATTATTATTATTATTATGATCTTAACAGCAGCAGTATTATATTAATGTATAAAATTTATATTATTATTATTCACGCAATAGATCCACTTCATTATACCAAGAGGATTACTATTTTTATCCTACCCCAAAATCATAATAATATGCAAGAGTATAAGATAAACTTTTCAAAAGAAACACAACTAGGGATAGAAATAGCAAGTAATTTTAATACAACATATTTATAACAACAACCAAACCAAATTAAAAAATAAAATACATAGAAACTTCTCCATAAAAAAATTACTTTTAGAAATAGAAAAATATGTAATTTTACCACCGCATAATTGTAACAACAATTGAATTGAACCTTTGCACGCCATTTGCTCCTCATCATTGCCCTTTTTGATCTAATTGTTGATACTGGTGGTAAAAGCACTCAACAATCTTCATCAGTTCTTCTGCGCCAAAAACCCCAATATGTAATTCAAGGCCTTGAACCACGTTTACCTTTTTCCCATCCACTCTCTCGTAGTCAACAAAATCTTTCTTCCGCTTCACTTGCGAGGAAGAATATGGTATGCTCTTTCTCCTCTTCCTCCGCTAACCCCTATCATTTACCCTAGATGACATCGGTGAATGTTTGCGATTTACCGGTGCGGGTGACTACGCATAAAACCGATTCAAGTAGGTCGGTGCAATTCTTGGTGCATGCACCATCGTAGCTTTCTCAGATGAGTTAGATGGGGCTTCGTTATCGCTAGTAAATTTTATGGAAATATATAAATGGTTAATTAATAAAATAACCATATATATATTTGGTTTTACTAAACTAATTCTCATGGTATTATGGAATAAAATTAGGAAGAATGTTATTGGAGTAGAGGTTTTAATTTTCTTGGGATTATGGCAATAAATTTTATGGAAATATATATAGTTAATTAATAAAATAACCATATATTTATTTGTCTTTACTAAAATAATTCTCGTGGGATTATGGCATATAATTTTACTAAATTAATTATTAATTTGATTTTACTAAAATACCATGTTCAGAGGTGAAATTCATACAACTATATATATCTTTAAAAAAAAAGAATTTATTTCAATCTTAAATCACATATATAATTATGTTATGTTATTAAAAAATTATTAATGTACTGGATGAAGAATACATCTTGAAATTATGTATTAAATTTTATTTGATTGAAATAACTTAATCGAAATTACAAATATATCACCAAATATATCACATATTCATTCTATTTATACTATTACATATATTACAAATATATCACACTAATTATATCATACCAATTATATCATCAATTATTCAATCACCAATTAATATTACTATATTATATTACCTTTTTAACATTTTAATTAATTAATAAATCCAATTATTCAATCACCAACATTTAACCATGATAAATTAATAATTAATAAATTAAGAAATAAATAAATAAATAGATTTTACCAAAATGCCACTAACTTTGGGCGGAAAACTTTAGAAGGAGGATAATGTTATTATATATAGATAGATTCTAATTATACACACGCACGCCCGTCCGCTGGGTGGACGGTTGATACAACCATGGGTTCTTGATGCTGCAGTTTCTATTTCTATTATTATTATTATTATTATTATTATTATTATTATTATTATTATTATATATAGTGGGATAACCACTAATATAGGCATTTCATGGGCATGTATTACACTTTTCTAGTAGTTGGGTTAGTGGGTGGTTTATATGAACTTGTTATATAGCCACCTATGCTAATGTATAAACAAATTAAGAATATAATTAATAGATTATGTCTAAAGGCATTCTCTTCTTGGAGTTAGACTATCACTCGAAGCATAGACATACGGTTCGGTTCAGTTCAAATTACCCGAACCGTTTTACCCACTCCTACATACATAACTAAACAGTAAGACTGGTAATCATTCCAATTCCACCCTACAACCAAACTACAAAATACTTCCACCAAAACACATTCATTACCAAACATTTGATTCACATTCCAATTTCGATTATCATGTACAAACCAAACACACCCTTAATTTTTAATTAGGGAATGAAATTTTTAATTAAGAAGTAATCAAATCCATAGTTGTGTTTTAAAAAGTTGTCAACTAAACACCAACTATAATTTTAATTCTCATTCATGGTTTGTAAACCCACGAACCAAACACACCCCCCCTAGTTGAATTCCAAAGATTTTGCACCCTTCCATGAGAAATAAATAGAGCGTTGAGCATTGGGTGACATTTTCGTCACTGATTCTCAATTTCTCATCCACTGCCTTCTGCATTTCTTCATTGCTCAACATCACAAGATGACTCCATATTTCAATATCTCTCTCTCTCAATCACAAAACCATTTGCAGACAACATATAATTCTTATTTGAGTTCCCAATTTATCCAAAGCTACATGCACACAAACATGCCATTAACAGGCAAACTAAAAGCTTCCATACAGCTTAAAAATGCAAAACAAAAAATTTCTTCTCATGCCACATATCAGGGTAAATTCCCATTGTTCAATTTATTTTTCATAAACCTGCAGATAAAGATAGAATTGGCACTTAAAAAACTCCCCTCACTTTGTCCACCAAAGAAGGAAGTCCTTGCGCCGGTTGATTTTTTTCTGCAGTTGGAGAAGTCCATAAAGTAGGGCCTCTGCAGTGGGCGGGCATCCAGGAACATATATGTCAACTGGAACAATCCTGTCACAACCTCGGACAACAGAATATGAGTAATGGTAGTAGCCTCCACCATTTGCACAGCTTCCCATTGAGATCACCCACCTAGGCTCCGGCATTTGATCATAGACTCTACAAGTAGATTTCACAATGTTTAGAATCACTTCCAAACAGTAAATCCTTGGCAACACGGTTAATAACGCCTACTATCATTGTTAACCCGATATTTCAGGTTACAAGTGTATGTATAAGGGCTAAACCACTAATTAACAAAAAACATACAAACATTGCCTCAATTCATCGCATTAACAATATAGTGTTTACATAATCACTAATCGAGGTACAAATCTATATCTACATATTATACTAAAGTAACACCAAAATTTTCACCAGTTGTCAGCAAGTCTGAGAAGTAATACTCTTAACAACATTTAGACAATTACTTCAGCGGTACTAAGGAAAAATCAAATGCTTTGAAAATTTACAACAAACCCAAGAATTAACACTCTTAAAATACTTTCATGCCTTAACTAAACATCTTCTGAACTGTGAAGTTAATTAGAAAAGTATTGAGTAGACAAATGACTTATTATAAATGACGTTCTGGGACCAATGTCAACAATTCATTTTCTATTATAGAATAATATCCTTTTATTTGAATTACTCTGTATTTTCACATGAAGTGGATATCTTATATAGCTATATTCAAGTTTTTAAAAGCTAAAAAAGGATATCCTCTGTGTGCAATGCTTTTCCAAAAAATTTTTTAATAGAAAGATGAATATCTCATTGAAATGTTGACATTTAAATAGTTAAAATAAATTACTTACAATCCAAGTATCTTAACACTAACAATTTTAAATCTTAAAAGTAAATTTTAAAATACTTACAGAGCTGTGTGCACTGTTCATGTATCGTTCTAGTTTAATATAACAACAATAATCTTATATTGTTAGAACACATGCCAACTTCCAAATAGTTTCCATCCACTTCCCTTTTCTTTCAGGCATGGTTAAGATATTCCAAATGGCATTCCTGTGGTCTTACAAAATGTTGCAATACAAAAAGCACAAGAAAAGATAAAAGAATAACAAAACAAAACAAAAAGGAAAAAAATAGCCCATTTATTATGATAGATAATGCTATTTTAAGTTTGTGCCTTAATCCGTAATTATTTAAAGGTCAAGCCATTATTATGAATTTTGGGCAGTGTTTGTGATATACCAATTATGTACACACATACATGCACATCGTAGATAAATAATACTTCAAGAATATAGCTTTCCTTAAATTCATTATTTCAGTGTTATTTAATACATGAGTCCACATCGGTTTAGAAAAGGAATGAACATATCTGAGGACATGAGAAATGAACATTTCACCAATTTTCAGAGGAATGAACATCAGGCCGTATTATTGTGTTTAATGAAAGTCGGGATGCAGACCTCTAATTCATTTTTGCATACAAGCTACAGAATGGAATAAAAGTCTGAAATATTAATTTCATATCACATCCCTTCCTGAATGTTAAGAGCACCCCAATAATATAACATGGTCTATATATCATAACAATAGCAACAGTGTGCAGAAGCCTAAAACAATCTTATGCACTAAGGGTGTGTTTGGTTCATGTTCTCAAAAAAAAAAGGGTGTGTTTGGTTCATGGGGTTAGACACAAGGAATGGGAATGAAAATCATACACATTGTTTGGTTGACAACTTTTTAAAACACAGGTATAAGATTTGATTACCCCTATAATTACAAAACTCATTACCTAATTAAAATTAAGTATCATTCCATTAATTTAGCCTTATCCTTCCTCATTTCATCGCCTTCCTCAGTGCATTGCCTACTCATTTCATCCCTTTATTCCGATTGTAAGGTCATACATAACCAAAAATCAATATTGGTAATCATTCCAATTCCACCCAGTACCAAACATGCAAAATACTTTTACCAAAACCCATTCCAAGTACCAAATATTTGATTCCCATTCCGATTCCTATTTCCATGTTCGAACCAAACACCCTAAATTCAGATGTGCTTATAGATGTGGCAGACTGTTGTAATTCTTAAGCATATAAACAAACTATGATTAATACCATGGAGAAATACTACCAAAGAAGAATATAGGATTGAGAAAGAGAACTATGCAACATTAGAAGAAGGAAGAAATCCATTATTGCTCAAATGCTGTCTAGCTGTCATCAGACCGAGGCCACACTCTCACCCCCAAAGGCACAGACTTGGGTTAGTATATAGAGGTAAATAATTTGTGTTATGAACCTGTATTGAGGGAAGACTTCATATGCTTAATAAATTAAAAGCCTAAATTCCGACTACACCTTAAAATTCCTTGAATCTTCAATGTTCCAAGCATAAGAACATAATCAGAAACCAATGCCCTAATTTAACTAATTTAGAAATTAATAGACACCACTCAGAATCAATCACCCAAACAGCCAAGCAAAATACAGAAGCCATATATATGTATATTTGTGAGCGTATATATATATATATATATATATATATATATATATATATATATATATATATATATATATATATAGAGAGAGAGAGAGAGAGAGAGAGAGAGAGAGGAAAATTAGGGCATTGAAAGACGCACTTGCGAAGAGCAGGAGCCATCTTGTTGGTGAGAGTGCCGGCAACGATCATGCAATCGGACTGCCTGGGGCTGGGCCTGAAAATTATACCGAAGCGGTCGAGATCATAGCGCGCAGCGCCGGTGTGCATCATCTCGACGGCGCAGCAGGCAAGGCCGAAGGTCATGGGCCAGATGGATCCGCGGCGCGCCCAGTTCATCAGATCATCGACTTTCGAGATGACGAATTCGGCCGTCTTGGACAGGCCCGGCGGCGAAGAAGTGGACGGCGGGGGAGGGCGCGCGTAGGTCGTTGGAGTGGACGAGGTTTGCTGGGACAGGGCCGGGAGAGTGGTGTGGATTGTCGCTGCCCTTTGAATAAACGGCGCCGTTTGGGTCAGCCGGCGGGCATTCCTAGCTAGGAGAGCCATTTTTTCCGATGCGAATATGCGATCCCACGAGACCGGAGATCCGAATAGAGGAGAGAGTGCTGGAAATGAGGAAAATATAACTGAGAAAGAAGATTAGAATACAGCGCGATTACTCCGATTAGGTTGCAAAATGGATCGGGTCGGATCGAGATCAACCGGCCCACCCACATTAAATCCAACAATTATACTACGCGTGGACATTTCAATTAGGGGATGTTTGGTTGGATAAAAAATATTTTTCTCCATGAGGGGTCCGTTTGGAAAGCAGGAAAATGACTTCTGGAAAATATTTTTTAGAAAATGAGCCATTTTTCGAAAAACAGTTTCATTTTCAGTGTTTGGATGTATTATGGAAAACTGTCTTTGTATGTTTGGTTCATTTTCTGGAAAATGGATAGAATTATATAATTAAACATTGTAATTGTTTTATTTAAAATATAAAAAATTATAATAGTTATTAAAATAATGGTATTTAATAAAAAAAATAGAATTTATACAAAAAAATAAAAAAAAAAAAAATTAAAAAAATGTAGGAAAGGATTCCGGCGGTTTCCCCACCTCCTTGGTCCATGGTCATGGGTGATATGGCTTGGTTTTGGTCGAAAACATGCGAAACAGCTATTCTGGCGATTCTGTAAAATGATTTACAGAAAAAAATTTCGTAAGTCATTTTCCGGAAAAATGAACTGATTTTCCTTGGTCAACGGAAAACATTTTCCGTTGACCACATTTTCCAAACGTTGCCATCCACAGAAAACTTGGAAAACATTTTCCGGAAGTCATTTTACGGGTTACCAAACACACCCGAAGTGAAGGAAAATGTGTTTGTTCGTTGTTTGGTTGGATATAAAATGTTTTTCATTGGAACTTGAGTTCCCAAAAGTGAATGAAAACAAATTCTTTGTTAGGAGTTGGTATTTTGTTTTCCAGGAGGTTTGGGAAGAAAGTATTGAGCAATTGGACAACTTTACCCTCATCAAAATAATATAATTTATTATCACTATTAATTATTAAGGGCATATTGGTCTTTATATTCATAATTCCTTACCATTCCAAATCTAACCAAACAATGGAATTCATATTCCCAGTAATTTATTTTCTACCAACCAAACAATGGAATTTATTTTCCTAGTAATTTGTTTTCCATGGAATTTGGATTCCATTTTCTTCAAATATTTTCCAACGAACCAAATGGAGTGTTAGAGTTTAATCCGAATGCAACTGAAACGAAATGGTTAGGTTTTGGTTTATTATTAAAAATTAATCAGCTCTATATTCTATAAACATCATTTTGTTCAGTCCAGTTAAAAATCGAACGAATTTAAAAATTCAATGGTTTATTTAATATATCTTATGTATCATATATTTTATTTATACCAAAATGTTTTTATATTTATAAATTTTTCCAAATATATATACTAAATCCCTAATTTTGTAACCCAAATTTTTACAATTGTTCTTTGTTCCTATGTTTTCTTTGCGAGTTTGCGACATTGTTATCTATAACAGTAGATAAAAGTTAAGAGGTCAGTTTCGTTTTTACTTATTTTAGATTGAGAAATTTGAACTATGCATTTTGGACTTGTTGTTTAGATTTTCAAATTTAAATTATTAGTGAAAATAAATCATTATATGCGCAAGAGAACTAGGAAATGTTTGGGTTCTCAAATCGAACCGAATCCGAGCTAAAACTGAATTATTTCAAATCGAACGAAAACTGAACCGAATTAAAATTTGAAATTAAATAGTTTCATTTTTTCAAAATCGGAAAAATAGAAACTGGAAAAATCAAACTGAAAAAATCAAATTGAAAACCAAAACGTCCACCCTTAGATTATACCATGGACTAGAGTAATGTAGACCCTACCTTAAAATAACATCGCGGGTTATATTTCAATATTATGAATTTTTAATTAATAAATTATATACATACTAAAATTAACATTTATGTTCATTTAGTTATTAACATATGCCTAAAGTTAATAAATTATGCATTTATCATAAGTATTACTACTAACATATTATGTACCTATAAATATATATATTTATAAGTATATAATATAATGGATTTAACAAAAAAAATAAGTATATAATATAATATTGTAAGGATATAATTTGAATGGAATTTTCTATGACAGCCTGTTTGGTTAACTGAAAAATATTTGAAGAAAATGAAATTCAGATTCCATGGAAACCAAATTATCAGGAAAATAGATCTCATTGTTTGGTTGGTGGAAAAGAAATTATTAGGGATATGAATTTCATTATTTGGTTGGATTTAGAATAGTAAGGAATTATGAATATAAAGACCAATATGCCATTAACAATTAATAGTTATAATAAACTATATTATTTTAGTGAGGGTAAAGTTGTTCAATTGCTCAATACGTTCTTCCCAAATTCATTGAAAAACAAAATACCAACTTCTAACTAAGAATTTGTTTTCGTTCACTTTTAGCAACTCAAGTTCTAATGAAAAACATTTTTCAACCAACCAAACAATAGAGAAACACAATTTCCTCCACTTCATGAAAAAAAAGTTTCATGGAAAAATTTTTTCATCCAACCAAACATTCTGGGAGGTCAGTGTGAACTCTTGTCATAATTTGCCCATTAAATCAGTGATTTGATTGATGTTTATTTAGGTTCCTTGTGTGGCGATGCAGGCATGCAGCTAAACAAATTGATGAATGCACTACATTGCGCCACGTTTGTTAGTTAAAGTGGGGTGATGTACAACCCTAAACAACAGGAATGTCAATCGGGCTAACCCGTTCAATTTTAGGCTAATTCTATCGAGTTGTTGGGTTAATTGATTATTTTATTACTTTATTTTAGATTTGGTTTACCCTAACGTTAAACTTTGGGTTGTCAGGTTAACGGGGCAAACTGAACCATCTAAACTAAAATTATAAATTGAAAGTGAATACTTATATTTAGAGCTATAAAAATAGGTCAAATTTGTCGAGTTGAACCCATTTAGCATTTGTTTAGGCATGCTGAGTTGTATATTTCTCCGATTCGATTCAAATGGACCGTCCCATTTAGCCCCTAAGGGATACCCGTGTTATACAAGTTTGTCTTATGGCCTATGTAACTTGCGGGTACACCCGTATAACCCGTCAGCCCTAGTTATACCTCCATCGTAAGTTTATTTAAATATTTAGTAGTTTAAATGTGTTTGTAAACTTGCAATAGAATTTAAAAATAAATTTAATAGTAAGAATTGAACTCTTAATTTCTCATTTATTCTTAACCTAAAAGATCAATTAAATGCTAAAGGTATTTATTACACTTTTTTGTATAACAATATATTTATAAATCATTCACTAACATTATATAGTTATATAATTATGTAACACACACACACACACATTAATGGTCAAATGAGAACCACCCCATAGGTGAGAATGTAAGAACCAATATGAATGTACACAATCTACTCAGGGTAGATTGTGTGCATTGTGTGCTTAGAATATATATTAGATTGTGTGCATTTATATTGTAGTTCGCAATTCTTACCTAAGGAGGGGTGGTCATTTGAACGCAAGGATATATATATATATATGGTCATGTTCAAGTGTGGCCGTGCTCTTAGGTGTGAACAGTGCGGCCTCACCACTATGTATACAGATATACACCACTCAGTGTTAGAAAATGCACCACACAAATATGCATCGTTAGGGACGCATCACCCAAAAACACACCACTAGGTATGCAAATATACACCACACAGTATTAGCAAATGCATCATTAGGGACATGGGAGTTATGGTGCATTATTTTGGGTGTGTGGTGTGTTTTATGGTGTTTTTGTATATTTTCATTGTGGTGTGTTTCTTAACATTGAGTGGTGTATTTCGTAACATTGAGTGGTGTGTGACCGCACGGCCACACCTAAGAGCACGGCCACATTTGATTAATATTCTATATATATATATATAACTTACTCATATTATATATATAACTAATGTACATTTTTTATTACATAAATTAAGTAAAGTTATAAACTATACATTTTAAAACTTCATAACTTAATAATAATGTTATAATTATACAATAAAAATAAAAATAATACATATAAATTATATCAATGTTAAATAAATTATAAGTATATTTCAAACTATGACATATACACTAATAAATATGAACTTATACATAATTCAATTAATCTAAATCGCATTTCTAAATTCTAACTAAAAATAATTAATATACTTACACAGTTATACTATAATATAGCATTTATAGTAAGTTTTTAACTTTTCATTATTTATTATTATAAAAATAATTTATAATGTAATATATTTATTAAAATTTTATTTAAAAATGTAATAAAAAAATACTAAAGATGAACTCACATATAAATTTCATGTATGTTATGTTTCACATCACTTCTATGATAAAGAATAGTTTTCAATAGTTTGAGTTAATAGGCTAGCCCATTTAATTTCGAGCTAGCCCTACTGGGCTTATCGGTTTCCAGCTCATCAGGATAATGCTTTTTTATCAAATTAACCCGTTCAGGCCATAGCCCTGTCGGTTTCGATTTTATCGGGCCAGCCCATCGGGTTCGTGCTCGATTGACAACCCTAATCTGATTGGATCCCCTTAATTTTGATTTTTGATGGGAGTGTCAAAAGAAAATCAATAAAGCAGATGAAAACCATCGTCACATGTTGTAATTTTATTGATAGAATAAAAAAGAGTAATAAAGAACATCTTCAATAGTTAGTTTTTTGCACATATTTTAAGATGCCAAGTAAGAGAGAATGAGGGAGGGAAAAAAATTATATTAAAAAAAACAAGAAAATGAGTTTTCAGGAAAAAAAAAAAAGAATAAGCTCTTGTTAACGCACCAGCAGGCATGTGGAGTGCACACGCCTGGTTGGGCGCTATTCTGCACGCAGCTGGAGTGCACGCGGACCAGGGCGATTTTTTTGGGTGGGTCCTACTTTAGAGACAGAAATCATGTTCTTATCCAAGGACCTTCCATCTTCCCTCCCCCCTTTCTCTCTCTCTCTCTTTTTTTTTTTTTTTTTTTTCATTTCAGAAAAAAAGTTATATAAAACCACCCAAAAAACTCTATTTGGTTTGCTTTTAGTGTTCCTACATCCAATCACAAACTTTTTTTTTTTTTTTTTTTTTATAACAGAAGAGGGGTTAACCCAAAACAAGAAACAAAAGATTACAAAGAAATGGCAGAATCCCAATCACAGGCGTTCCATCCCTGAAAAGTAGGCCCGAGTTGATCATCGCTAAGAATTCCCCGTAGTGTACTCGGACCCTCATTCAACAGAATACAACCACTGGACAGACTAAGCGCACTCTTGGCTAAAGCATCAGCTAGCTTATTCCCCTCCCTGTACACATGAGTGAAATGAACATCCTCAAAATTAGTCGCAGCAGCACGTACGACATCCAATCACAGACTTGTCACTCTTTGATGTGACTAGTTTCAATTGGTTAAGATATGAAATAAAAAGGAATAAAGAGGAAAACAAACTAATTAAAACTTACCACATTAGAGAGTGACAAGTTTGTAAATGGTCAATGTAGGGGCACTAAAGCATTCCCTTACGAATTATGTGTTACTATCCTTTTTTTTTTTTTTGGATGAATCAAAATACGTCACGTAACAATAACACGAGAAATCATCAACAAACAACACAAAGTACCGAAAACCAGTACTAGATAAAACAGGCGCATGACCCCGATTGTCCGTGTAAATCAAGTCCAATATAACAATACTATTAGAATGAACACGAGATAAAGGAAAGCGGGAAGAGGTAGCTAAACAATGCCGTAACATTTTATTCAATACCCGAAAGTGAGGATGCCTCAGACGACTGTGCCAGACACTAGATGGAGCCCGAGCAAACAAAAACGCCGTGGGAGTGGACAGAGGTAGCCGCAACGAGTATAAACCCCCAGAACTCGGCCCGCTAAGTAGAATGGCCTTGGTGACGATGTCCTTAACCACAAAAATAGTAGAATAGAATTCAAAAAAAGACATTATTATCACGAGCAAATTTTTGGACGGATAATAAAGGATTATACAAGGCAAGCACAACAAGAACATTAGACAGATTAAGAGACTTAGGAGAAGAAACACGGGCATGACCAATACGAGAAATTAACAAACCTTCACCGTTGTCAACCCGGAGTGTGTCAGTGCCAGTATAAGACTCTGTATCCCTCAAACCCATCTTCGAGGGTGTCGCATGGTGTGTTGCGCTCGTGTCCGAAAACCAAGCAAGAGAGGACGTTGACTCACCAGCCACCGATGCAGCCGCCGTATGTGCCTAGGGAGAAATAGTAGCCTCCGAATAGCGCCAATGACAGTGCACTGCTGTGTGGCCGTGACTTTTGCAAATTTAACAGCGAGATCCATGCCCACTGCGACCACCACGCAAGAACCGGCCGCCACCACCTCGCATACTGCTGCGACTACCCCTTCACCACGAGCTAACATTAGACGAGGAATGAGCACCACCGCCTCGGCAAGACACCATGGTAGTCAACTGGAGTCCACTGTCGGCGGGAAATCGTCACTTCTAATAAACTGCTAGGCTAGCAGAAAATCAGACAATCGGGTAATCGGCACCGAATTACCTGTGGTGATAAGCGAAGACGCCATTGCATGAAACTCTGGTCGTAACCCCAGAAAATGTACAAATTCTGTTCGTCCAAGGTGACCGGTAAACCGGTCATGGCTAGCTCCTCGATGATGACCTTCGCATGGCCCAGGTATTCTGCAGGCGGGCTATCACATTGCCGCAAGCTCTGCGACTGGCTAATGAGTCCAAGTGCCCGAGCTCTGGTGGAAGAACCGAAGGCACCTTTAATGGCCTTCCAAAGGAGGCACGATGTCGACAAGCCGAGAGCGAGGTACATGACCTCATCCGATAGAGAAGCAACCACCATGGAGAGGATGGCCTAGTACTGTTAGACCCAGGCAAAACCTGTCGGGTTATCAATAGTGGTAGTACCGTCAGCCGAAACCGCAATGAACGGAGGACACACATTGGTGTCGTCGACGAACCCAAGCAATCCTTGACCGCGGAGGAATGACACCATTTGGGTACGCCAAAACAAATAGTTCCTGGGGGTAAGTTTGATCGACACAAAATGGTGTGCCAGTGTGAGAGAAATCGGAGCAACAACTGGAGAATACAAAGAACCAATGGTCACCTTGCGTTCGAAGGAGGCATCAAACGCTAAAGGGACGTTAGAAGCCATCAAGATCGTACGAAGTGAATGATATCAGATGAGGGAAAATAGATGAATCGTATATTCAATCAATATCATAAACGTAATACAAGCATAAGACTACATACAAATAATATCAATAAGAGATAGAAGCCTAGTGAAACACAATTACTGGAGTCTTATTATTAAAGACACAACTAAAATGATACTTTAGAAACAAAAAAAAAACAAAAAACAAAAACAAAAGAAAAACAAAAAAAAAAAAAAGAAAAAAAAAACTTAAAACTTTTTCACTATAATAATAAACCATTTTAATAATTTACTCCAAAGTGAGGCCACTACTATAGTTAGGACAAATTATTCTGTGGAACCGAGTTCACTTTACAAGGTGGACTCAAGTCCAAAACAACGTAGATACATAATTTACATACTAAGGGTCCGTTTGGAAAGCAGGAAAATGACTTCTGGAAAATGTTTTCTGGAAAATGAGTCATTTTCCGGAAAACAATTTCATTTCCAGTGTTTGGATGTATTATGGAAAACTGTCTTTGTGTGTTTGGTTCATTTTCTGGAAAATGGATAGAATTGCATAATTAAACATTGTAATTGTTTTATTTAAAATATAAAAAATTATAATAGTTATTAAAATAATGGTATTTAATAAAAAATAAAATTTATAAAAAAAATTAAAAATTAAAAAAATTAAAAAAAAAATTTTAAAAAAAATGTAGCAAAGGTTTTCGGCGGTTTCCCCACCTCCTTAGTCCATGGTCATGGGTGATATGGCTTGGTTTTGGTCGAAAACATGCGAAACAGCTATTCTAGCGATTCCGTAAAATGACTTACGGAAAAAAAATTCCGTAAGTCATTTTCCAGAAAAATGAACTGATTTTCCTTAGTCAACGGAAAACATTTTCCGTTGACCACATTTTCCTGACGTTGCCAAACACAGAAAACTGAGAAAACATTTTCCAGAAGTCATTTTACAGGTTACCAAACACACCCTAAATGATCATAATTTATTTTTTAAAAATTCACAATCTTATACTATGAACACACAATGCTAACATATATGTAATTTATAACATTGTTTTGTATTCACAAGTTCTTTTTAAATACTGCAGTCAATTCCAATACTAAAAATACACAATTTAATCTTTTTAAAATTTAATGCAATCTTGTATTCACAAATTCCCTTCTACAACTGTTATGTGTTTTGATTTAAAAACACAATTTACATTCTGAAAGTTCACAATTCAAATACTAAAAATACACAATTTATTGTCGTTTAGTACTAGAGTCCACCTTGCAAGGTGAACCCTAGTCCATGGTATAACAAATTAAGTTAGTCAGTTTTTTTTCTTTTCTTTTTCTTTTACTAAAAAAAATTCGAACAAATCAAGGGCTAACAGTTGTATTAACGTGGGATCCGATCTGTAGTTGGTCTAAAGCCCATTTCTCCTAATAGGCTGAATGGATCCCTTTAACAATCAAATACAAACATGTTTGAAATTGGATCGAATCTCATAACTCATAAAAATCAAAAGATACAAGTTTATTAACAGTGGTCAAGTTCAGCTTTCCAAAATAAATAAATAAATTAGGAATTCAATTTTTGGTAAAGTATAAAAAAATTTTATTTTATTTTTGAATACAACTAACTCTATTACATTGTAGTATCTGTTCATACATACTTTCTCAACTGTTGAAGCACAAAGAGATAGTATCGCCTCCACTGAGACTTGATCTCGTGACCTCCCGTATGGGAGAGCCATTACATGTCATTTGAACACAAGGCTAATGGCTAAACAAAATTCTACGCATTAAATCTGTCATTTCAATAAAAATGTAGAAACTCAATTTATATTGCAAATAATTGAGTGCATATTTATAATATAGGGACTAAAAGTGTCATTTTTATAATAATAATAATAATAATAATAATGATAATAATAATAATAATAATAATAATAATAATAATAATAATAATAATCTAAACCTATATATATTTTATATAAAAGCCAATGAAGGTATGGCCCTAACAAGAATCTCAAGATCAAAGCGGTCGGCCGATGTCCAACAAAGTCGTCTCCTCAAACTCTTTCACCTTGACCCCTCACCTCTCTTCCCTTGGAGCGAGGTTGAATTTCAGGGGGGCTATCATTACGTGGGTTGCACCTTGTAGTCGGATTCTCTCTTTTCGCTAGGACACCACCTTAAATTCTTGCGTTGGTGGCAGGGGCATTCGACCTTGCATTCCAGCTGCCAATTGAGCCAGCGCTGCCGCGGCGTGCTGTATGGCCCGGGCAGTTGCTTGGAGGCCCATAGGCAGGACCGGTGCCTCAGGGCCTCCATGCATCGTGGTTGTTGTTGAGTTGGTCCCGGAGGTCTCGTGAGTTCGTAGGTTAGGCATCCATGCCAACGTTGCCATGGCGGTTCAGGTTGCGGGATTCATGGGAGTTGTTTGATCCTGCCATCTTCTTCTTTGTGTGATATAAAATATGAAGTTCTTTATCCACTTGAAAGTTTGATCTTCGGCTCTCAACGAATTGAAAGTACCACTGGCGGTAAATAAGCTATTGAAATATATTAGGAAAGTAGTTTTGGTATTGCGGGCTATGAGTTCTATGTGCAAGAATTTGAGTGTGTCCCCCTTGCCACATGAGATTAGGTTTTATAATAGACAGTAGCTAATGGTTACAAGACTACCAATAACTACAACGAGTCTTCTCAATAAGTGTCCATGCTCCATAGAAATTGAGGTTTCTCCTCCATAAATGGGTTGGCCATCCATAATCCTTATTTAAATTTATATAAATAAATAATTGATAAAAGCAAATAATAGAATGTGGACTGCATAATATGTTTGATTTAATTATATTTAATTTATAATATATTTTATGACTTCATTATTTAATACTAAAATTTAAATAACCAATGATCTTAATTGAATATAATTTAATAAATTATGTACATAAAATTAGTAAATAAATACATATATAATATATTACTAAATATATTAAACTTATTACATAAAATAAGGACAATGCGACAAGTAAAAATTACATGGTGTCACAGATTACTTCATATCGTGTGCAAAAAGTAATATACTTGTAGAATTGTAGAGTAATTTTATAGTACATAAGACACAATGTCAAATTCTTTTTATAAATTTCATATTTGTTCATAATTTAATTAATATTAATATTTATTAGAGTTAATTTGGGGAATGGTCCATTGACTATTCAAATATGTCAATTTTATCCATGCATTCAATTGGACCATAAATGGTCCCTTAGCTATTGATCTTTACCTATTTTCGTCAATGACTATCAATTTGACCATAAATGGTCACTTAACTATTGCTTTTTGTTGACACTGAAAATTTGCTAAATATTGTTATTTTTTAATATTAGTATATTTAAATGTATTTGGATAATATTGATATTATCTAATTTGTTAATTAGATAATATCAAAAGAGTTTGAATTTATCAAAACTCTTCTATCCTACAGTTATAAATAAGACCTGATATTTCTATGTATTCATCCTAAGAAAAATCATAAAAATAGCTTTGAAGCTTATTTAGTTCTATGTATTCATCTTAAGAAAAATCATAAAAATAACTTTGAAGCTTATTTAGAGAATTAGAGATCATGATCCCCATGATCCTAAATGTAAAAGTTCCTCCTTGAAAATCATGCCTATCATGTTGATCCAAAACTCCTGAAGATCAAGTCATTTGAAATCCGGAGGCCCTTCAGAAGAACAAGCATATATAAGTTCTTCTCTGAAGATCAAGCCACATGAAATCCGGAGGCTCTTCAATGGAGCATTCAAGACATCAACTGAAGAATCAGAGAACCACATATCCAGAGCTTGTACCCATACCCATACCCATATTGATATATTACATGTAACATGAATTTTGAATCCCATCGTAGATCTATTCAAAATTTCTTTGTTCACACTTTTGTTCCAAATTTGGTCATCTAAGCTAGTTAAATACTCCGTATCAATTAAATAAACATTAAATTTAAGGGTAATAATAATGTAAAAATTTGATTCTTCACATTCCAACTAATGATGAACCCAATGTATTAAGTTTATGAATTCAATTTGTCCATATGAACAACAAGTTAATTTTTACATTATTGCCCTTAAATTTAATGTTTACTAAATAGATATTTAACGAGAGGACCAAATTTGGAACAAAATCAATAGTCAAGGGATCATTTATGGTTAAATTAAAAGCCGATGATGAAAATTGATAAAGGTCAATAGTCAATAGACCATTTATGGTCTAATTGAAAGTCGATGATAAAAATTGTTAAGAGTTAATACCAATTTGGTTTCTCAACTATTTGGATTTCACCACTTTGGTTCTCGACTTCCAAACTTGCTCAATTTCATCCCCAACTATGCAATTGTTAACCAAAATGGTCCTAATCATGATTATTTTGGTTTACATAAAGGACTATTTTATATAAAAATAGCATAGTTAGGGATAGAATTGAGCAAGTTTTTAAGTCGATGATCAAAATTGTGAAATTCTAATAGTTGAGAGATAAATCAAGTATTAACTCAAATTGTTAAAATAGTCAAGAAACCATTTTTAGAATTAACTCTATTTATTGCATATTGAAAGTTAAAAAGAAGCTTAAAATATATAGAAATGAGAAAATTATTGTTTATTTTGTACTTAATATTTTCATTCTTATTATATTTTTAATAACTTAATTAAAATGTAAATTTATTGCAATGAAAATTTTAATAAATAATCATGGGTAAAATAGTAAAGGAAAATAAATAATCATTGGTTATAAAATAGTAAAGGAAAATATTGTAATAATAATTTGTAGATTGATGTAAGAATATTGTAAGGAAAGTATTATAGTGGAATTGGGCATGATTATCTAAGCTAAGACAATACAATATTTATATATTTATATAAAGAAAAAACCCAACTAACTACTCCTAAAAATGTTGTGGGCCAAAAGACCAAGTTAAGACCCATGTTGTGGGCCGTGAGAACGGGTCAAAGCCCGCCATTCCAGACCCAAAGGCACGTTCCCCACCTGCTGGAGCAGGAAGAGCTGAACATGTCTTTAGGACGGAAATGGTTACCCATCCGGGGTTGTCTTCGGAGGTCGGCTTCGGGTCTCTTAACTTGGACCCCAGGTCGCCTACCATGGCCTGGGTCATTTATCTTCGTCTAGGTCATCAATCTTGGTTCGTGCCGCCTATCTTGGTCCGTATTGCCTATCTTGGGCTGGGTTGCCTATCCTAGGTCGGGTCTCCTATCCTGGCCTCGAAGGTACTCATTATTAGGTCGTTTTCAATATCTCCATCATTAGATTGATGGAGAAAATTGATTTCTCCATATATAAAAATGGATAATATAGAGTGTTTGTAGGAATTAAACGAATAAGTATGACACAAAGATATAACGTGAAAATTATAACGACAAAAACCATAAGCACCGAAATCTACTACAAATAATGTATTGTAGATGCACATAGGCAACCATGACGTACCATAGAGTGAAAGTGAGAGGAAGTACGTAGAAGAAATATTATTTGGGATTGAAGTGAGCCTAAGATCCTTTGTGTGAGCCTTTATATAAGGTCATCTCCTTGCAGTTGCAACTTCATTCCCCTAACATTAAGTTCACATAATCTCCCTATTTCCTTGTCTTGACCCCCTCGATCTTCTTTGACTATCCACTCTTGATAAATAATTATATGTAGTATGATGGAATATTATTCCATCATAAGCCCCCCCCCCCCCCCCTCTCCCCTTCCCACTTTAAAAAACTATCACATATGATGAAACCAAATTAAATAGCTTGTAAAAATAATAACACTTAGAGTGTATCCTTAGTGACGAGTGTTACAAGTTTGCGCGGGGTACCAAAGTTTTGCACAGGGCGCTAAGATCATGGAAGACGTCACAATTGGTGTACAATGCACCTAGAATAAACATCTAAGAGCGATTGTTATTTCTTGCAAGCTTAATAACATATGATTAGAGGGGCATACCTTTAGTATATGTTTAAATATGAAATTCTAAAATAGAAGATAAGTTCGGAATCTCCATCTTTCTTTATTGTGATTAACCACATACTTATTCATCATGGCTATTACCATGTTATCTAGGTGGCAGTGCATGACTTGTCTTGCAATATAGTTGGTAGCACAAAGCTTATCATATCATATTATATAAGGGGTAGTATATGGAGCTTGCCATATTATGCAATTATTTTAATAAGTTGGTAGTTGGACACATCAACAAGTTAAAAAATAATAAGAGTTTATTACCGAAATGGTCCCTCGACTATTGTGAAATTACCAATTTGGTCCTCGACAATTTTTTGTGCCCAATTTAGTCCCTCGACTTTGAAATTTTTAACCAATTTGGTCCTCCGTTTATTTTACTGTTAAAGATCCGTTAAATCGGGATCAAATTGGTAATTTTGCTATAGTCAAGGGACTAAATTGGTAATTTTTCAATAGTCAATGAACCAAATTGATAACTAATTTTTCACTGAAATGGTCCATTGACTATTGAAAAATTACCAATTTGGTCCCTTGACTATAGCAAAATTACCAATTTGGTTCCGATTTAACTGATGTTTAACGGTAAAATAAACGGAGGACCAAATTGGTTAAAAATTTCAAAGTCGAGGGACTAAATTGGGCACAAAAAATTGTCGAGGACCAAATTGGTAATTTCGCAATAGTCGAGGGACCATTTCGGTAATAAACTCAAATAATAATATAAAGAAATAAAGAATAATAGTAATAACAACGATACTTATTTTTTAGTGCGAGTTGTGATTCACCTCTGTTTATCTTGTAATTCTTTTGCCTTGGCATGGGACTGCTTTGAGGGCAATGACAACATATAAACGATCAATGGCACAAATGGTAAATGTTATAAAATACGCCAGAGCTTGAATTCCATGATACAAAGGTGAGGTGGTAATCATTGTTCATATTCTCCCCCTCCTGATCTTATGCGTATGTATATATTTTAAAGGGAAAATAGGCAAACATGACATGCAGTGCATGTATTTTGGAGTAACAATTTCAAGAGCAAGGTATTACATGCAGGAGATAAATAAAGATGTTGCAATATAATTGAAGTTGGCCAAGAAATTAAAGATGAAAGAACGTAACTGAGTTTTGTGTGAAAAAAAATTATTTTGCTTTTGTGAGATATGAGATGAAGACCATTTTAAACTTGAGTGTTTAATCATTTATCAATGAGAGCACCATTGATGAAGAAAGTTGATTTCTTCATAAATAAAATAAATTATATAGACTATAGAGTGTTTATTTGCAAGGAATATACGAATAAGTATGACACAAAGACATAATGTGAAACCATAACTATAATATATAGTACATGTATATAGGCTTGACATGGATTGAAAGGGAAAGAAAATTAAAGTACATACAAGAAAGATTATTTGGTACTAAAGTAAGTCTGAAATCCTTTGTATGATCCTTGAGTCTTTATATATAGTCATCTCCTTACAATTACAACTTCTCCTAGAATTAGGGTCACATAATCTATTTATTTCCTTGTCTTGACTTCCTCTTCTATGACTATCTCACTCTTGATAAGTAATGATATATAATATAATAGAATATTCCATGACTTCAAACGCCCTTGACTCCATTCTTTTTCACAATTTTTCTTGCTAGTTTAAGTTTTTTTTTTTTTTTTTTTGTTTTTTTCTTTTGTTTTTTTTTACGGTCGGAAAGAAGACGCATGAGAAATGAGCCAATGAAAAAGATGGCAATTTGACCAAAAGGGAGGAGGGAGGATAAATTACCATATTAACCCTACTTTTAACCATCAACTAACGGAATTGTTAACGGAGGACTTAATTGAGTAAAATCATCAAAGTCCGGGACTTAATTGAGTACAAAAAGTCACTTAGGACTAAATTGAGTAAAACCACTATAGTCGATGACTAAATTAGGTATTAACTCATTTTCTCTCTCTCTCTTAATGAAAAAAAAAAAAGATAAATTTTCTTGTGACATATTATTATTCATAGTTTCAAATAAAAAGTACTACTCTACATTTAAGGTGTATTTAAAATTTTTAAAATTTAAAGGATATAATTAAATTTTTATACATAGTTCAAGTTAGTGCGTCAATTATACTAATTTCTACAACGTAATATTTGTTCAATCTTGTGATCGCCTATTCAAAATTATAAAGAATTTTAAATTCTTTACTTGTATTTTGCTCAAGGGACGGTAGTATAAATGTATATTAAATGAGCAATAATGACACAATTATTACTGTCATATGCCATGTGTCCTTTCTGTGCCGTGATTTGCATAACTTGAAGTGAGGGCCACGTGAGTTTTTTTTTTTTTTTTTTTTTTTTCTTTTTTTTGAGAATGAGGGCCACGTGAGTTGATTTTCATTTTTTTTTTCTTTATTCTATCCCTATCTTTTCATGGGGCAAGTCTTGATTTGCTCATTTGCCTTTTTATTCCTTTTCCACTTTTAAAATGTTTTTACCAATTACATTATCGTGGCATCATTTTTTTTTTAAAATATATAAAGTAATTTATTACTAATAAATTAAATCTGTAGCAATTATATTCTGAATAAAGATAGGTGGAGACAATGTCCACCAGTGAAAGTTAAGACACGAATTATGCAACTCTGTCGCTCTGACAACACAATGAGTTATCATATTTGTTGACCTTTTAGCAAAATCAATAGTTACATACAGTAACCATAGTGTTCGCAAATTATATATCACGTAATAGTCCCCCTACATAAGACATATATATCCTTCGCGCAGTGACGACACCATGATAATCCATTGACAATATTCTGCGCATCCATTTTAAATATCACGTTTGACAACTTCATACTCTTGTGACATATTTTTACTTTTCATAAGAATATTTCAAATTCGAGTCTCATCTCAATCAAAGTTAATATAAGTTATTAATAAGTTAGAGTGTACATTAGCCCCTCCCCAAAGCAAAATTTAACCTTTTAATAATAGCTCAAACCCTCTACTTCTTCAACTCCTTAAATGGCAAGTAAACTTGCAAATTGCTCCAACCTATCTTAAGATTTTACGGTGTTCATAGTAATAATATCATATGAAGTATGCATAATTTTTACAATCAATAAAAAAGAGACTCCCATTTAATGCATCGATAACTAAGTGATATAACTTAGAAGTTCTATTTTTGTTCATCAAATCTTACTATGTTCACAATTTCAAAACATTATGCCCACAATTTCATAACTCTATATTCAATAGTATAACACAATTTTTGAATCTATATAACAAAAATGTGAATATAGAGTTCAAAAATTGTAAATATTGATTAATAATTTAATCTTGTATATTGAGATTTAAAATTGTAAATATAGAATTTTTTAACTGTAAACATGGACCTGGGTCCTCCTTGCAAGGTGGACCCAGGTCCACAACATAATGTCTATAAATACACAATAATCACAATTTCAATACAAAAATAAGATACCATTAACAATAGCCTATTATAATATATTGGAACAAATAATGACTGAATAACTCAGAATTTTTTTTTTAAAATTTGTATCAACTCAGTAGACACTGAAAATTTGACATATCAAAATTGATATTTGTTTTTGAAAACATAAAATTGATATGTTAATTATTCGACTTCATTTGGAAGAAGATTATTTTTAAATTTGGATGATAATCTATACTATATATAAAAGTATTATCCTCCTCAAAAATTTCCCGCCCAAACGTAGGGGCATTTTAGTAATATAGTAATTATTATTCTAATTATAATTAATTAATATTATTTTATCATAATATTAGTAATTATGGTAATCATAATATATTATATATAGTATAGATTGGTAATTAGTTATTAGTACTTATGGTAATTCCTTATTAGTAATTATGCTAATTATTATGATAGTATTTTATCAAAAAAAAATTATTATGATAGTATATTTGTATTTTATAGATTAATAATATACATGCATTAATGTAATACCACTGA
>CP025656.1:7884458-7923365 GCA_003576665.1 Ipomoea trifida
GTTCCCCTCTCCAGTGTATGCTGGAGTACGATTTCTTCAAAACAAAAGGTTTGGAACCTTTAGTCCTTGCGGAGGTCGATGAGCATGCACCCATTCATGTCCTCTCTCATCACAGCTACTATTGATTCGAATCAAATTTAAAAACCACCCTTTTCAACTGATACTGTTCCCCCCTAGCTTCATTGCGGAGCTCATGCGTTAATCAATTTACAACTTTTCTTTTCAAAAATAATTATGCTCCAATCTAAAAATGTATATATAAATTTGTGACACATTCGTAATAACGTCAACCAATTCAATGAATCATATAAAGGATTAAATGACAAACACATTCCAAATGTCTTTCATGTGACCTATCAAATGGCATAATATTGTTCGCTTAGCTTCTTTTTTTTTTTTTCATCAATCAACATTTATTCATATCCCCACGGCCCACACACACATAAATATGAGTTGAATAACTTGGATGCGAAGAAGTGTAATTATGATGTTAAAATCAATCCATATATATATAAGTTTGAATACACCGATTTATTTATATCGTTTCAATTTTATTACAGGTAGATCAACTTAATCTTAAATTTATCAAAATTTAAACAAATTATCCTATATATATAACATCCATGCGTACTCAAAAAAAAAAAAAAAAAAAAAAAAAACATCCATGCTTTTTGCAATTTTTCAAAGATCAACGAGTCCACCCATTTAAAATGGTGACAGATGTGTATCACATTCACACTAACACAGTAATTACACATTCTGATTTAAAAATCACATTTAGAAAAAAAAAAAAAAAAAAAAGTACTTCACTTTTCATTATAATTAAAAAAAATTATAAGAAACTCCCTCTAAATTTTAATACCAAATCATATACGGTGTATCATAAGTTATTGTGTGAGTATATATAATTATAGACAGTGTGTGTGAAATCATTGAGGGGTTGTTTGGTTGAGTGTAGTTTGGGGGGAATCGAAATTCATTGAATTGCAATTCAATGAATTCCCAAACTATATTGTTTGGTTGGAGGGAGTTGCAATTTCGCAGAATTGCAATTCTAATTCATGGGGTATCCCATAAATTGCAATTCAATGGAGAGGGAGGGCAATTTTGTTGGTGTAAAGACAATTTTGCCCTCCTCTCATACCCTTTGTTTAAAAAAAAAATTGAAAGAATTATTATTATTATTATTATTATTATTATTATTATTATTATTATTATTATTATTTTAAAGAATTATTTATACTTATTATTATTGAAAGAATTATTATTATTATTATTATTATTATTATTATTATTATTATTATTATTATTATTATTATTATTATTATTATTATTATTATATAACATCTACTACAACATAAGGACATTTTAGTCATTTTATCATTTCTTACCTTTCAACCTTCTGTACTCATATTCCTGCATACCAAATACTGTAATTTTAATTCATATTTTATTCATTGAATTACAATTTTATCAAATTACAATTCTTTTTTAACCTAATTCCTTCCTTATTTTCAAAAAAAAAAACCTAATTCCTTCCTCCAACCAAACGCGTGTGAATATTCAGTGCACTGAAAAAGTAACAGTGTTGGCAGAATGGAGTCTCATAATCACACTGTGAACTGAAGTGAAAGAAACGAGTTAGCGTTGGCAGACACGGCGGATTAGCGTTACGTTGGACGGTGGTCCACCTGGTTTGAAGTGTAGGTAATTTTTAAATAAGAATGTGTGAGCAGCATGTAGCATGTGGCCGAAGATTAAGGTTTATCAGCGCGGCCGGGGCCGTGTTGACACGCGTGTCTTCAACTTACCTCGGGACCATTTATTAATTATTAAATTGGCGAGTGTGACTAGACGAGGCATGCGTGGTCCACGAGCACATTAGTACACAACTAAATTATAATTTCGCATTTCGCTTTTAATCATACTCGGTATACGTATACAATTAATTAGTGGCCACGTAGTCAAATTCATAGCACACAAGTTGGGGTTGTTACACTTTTTTTTTTTTTTTTTTTTAAGGAATAAGAGTCAAATTGGTCAATTTAATCTGAAAGTACAATTAGATCACTATACTAAAAAATTACGATTACATCCTTCAATTAGTCAAGTATATGCAATTTCACCTGCTAGCTGGTAAAATTCCCTTATCTTTCGGTTGCCTAGTGACGTATCTTTCCTCTCTCTTCCTAATGGGTGCCTTCTCATTGAAATTTCTGTAACACCCTTTTTCACGATCATCTAAATATTCCTCTAGATTCAAAGCTAACAAGTTATAAGTTCTTCCAAATCACGAGAACATCTTATGTCATTCTCCACAATCATCTCCATCATTGATTCCTTGAAATCCTTTTGAATTGACGCATTTACCATTGCAACGATCTCAGGCAACTCCATCATCTTCGCCCCGTCTTGCCCGCTTGTTTCGCGGTGAGCTTTCCCGGCCATAGCTCTGGATCTTCTCATGCGCAATCCTTGAAGAATTGTTAGCTCACAACCTCACTCCGGTGACCTTGGAAAGAGGTTTTCTCGATCGAGAAATGAACTCTTTCCTCTAATCTGGTCAACTTCAGCAATGTAGTATTATCATCAATGCCATCATCATCATCATCCTTAGCTTGTTAGTTTGAGCAATTTGAAATTCATAAGGCTTGTATATTGTCTTACTCTTTGGGGGATCACCCTATGATACATCGTTGATGAACTGCTACCAGTGTTGATTCATCACGTTCAGTGCAACTCCGCTTATGGAATAGACGACAATCATGATGTTCTTCTACTACTGATAAAACGAATTCAACAAAGAAATGCTTCTGATGCTTTGGTCCTAATACCACAGCATGACTCGAATGGCGTCATCGTAGTAAATCCCGATGGCTTGGTTGTATCAGAGAAAGAGTAATAGAGGTTGTGAAACCTAGTTAACTCAGTGGTGTGGTAGTAAGATTGGGGGGAAAATAAAAGAGAAGTGGTAAAATATTGTGGTTGAGGTGGGGTGGAAGAGGATAACAAGGACATGTTTTTCTTCTTAGGATGAGAGTTCGTTTCTGATTTTTGTAGTGTTCATGTTTCTAAGCTTGTAAAACCATGCTTTTGGGATCATATCTAACAAAACGAACAAAAAAAATCAGAAACGGCGATACCGACCTGGTCCCGACGCCGACGACGAACCTCCATCTCGTTTGCATGGCCGCGACCCTCCTCGCTCTGCCATTAACGACCTATGCACGCCGCCTTCTAGGATGAACTCAACGCCGCCGAGTACTGCACTCCAACCGCCAACGTCAACAAGAAGCCGACTGCAAAGAGTGAATGAAGAGAGACTGCCGCCGAGAACTGAGGTTCAAACCACCAACGGTGACAACAATCGGGGCTGTGAGGAGAGTAGGAAAAGCGAAGGTCGAAAACTGGAAAGGAAGTAGAATCGTCGGTTGCATATTCTACCCAAAAACATCCGTAAAACAAGCCTACCATAATAAAAACACATACAATAGACAAAAATACCCCCATCTCCTTAATCCAACTCCTTACATGCCTATTTTAAACAAAACGTAATCTTAAATTACAATTAGTCTACACCATTAATTTTTAAAAATCAATGCACAAGATTTGTCCCCATAGTCCTCCATAGTGTATGTGTCCTCATTTGAATACATTCCTGTATACATACATACATACATACATACATATATACATATATATATATATATATATATATATATATATATATATATATATATATATATATATATATATATATATATATATATAGAAGATCGCGTTCAGGTGCGTACGAGCCACCTAGGAGAGAACTGAGAACGAATCGCAACGCTCCACGTGTCCTGGATGTAGTTGCACCTAACATTATAACTAGGTGCACCTAATGTTATAACTAGGTGCATAAATGTTAACAAGGTATATTACTTGCACTTGTAAGTGAAAATAGGTGCACAAGTGCAAGTAAAATGTATGACAGGTGCAAGTAAATTGTACACTGAGCATCAATACTAAGTGCACCTAATGTTATAACTAGGTGCACCTAATGTTATAATTAGGTACACCTCGGTTGCACCAGGTGCATAAATGCTAACAAGGTAGCACTTGTAAGTGAAATTAGGTGTACAAGTGCAAGTAAAATGTATTGCAGATGCAAGTAAAAGTATTACAGGTGCAAGTGAATAGTACACTGAGCATCAATACTAAGTGCACCTAATGTTATAACTAGGTGCACCTAATGTTATAATTAGGTGCACCTAGGTTGCACCCAGATGCATGAATGCTAACAAGGTAAATTACTTGCACTTGTAAGTGAAAATAGGTGCACAAGTGCAAGTAAAATGTATTGTAGATGTAAGTAAAATGTATTACAGGTGCAAGTGAATTGTACACTGAGCATTAATACTAAGTGCACCTAATGTTATAACTAGGTGCACCTAATGTTATTATTAGGTGCATCTAGGTTACACCCAGGTGCATGAATGCTAACAAGGTAAATTACTTGCACTTGTAAGTGAAACTAGGTGCACTTGTAAATGAAACTAGGTGCATGTATATCACAATTAATTGCATCAATGATCGAGTTACTTACGAAAATGCCACCGCGTTGTTTTTTTAAAATTATATATGATTCGTTGATCTGGACATGTGAACGGCTGTGAAGCATTCTCATTCCTTTCTTGGGCGGCAGTTCGCATGGGAGTGCGCCCCTATATATATATATATATATATATATATATATATATATATATATATATATAAATTGAAGTATAAACATTGAGACTAACATCAAAGTATTAAAACAAAAGCAATCTTGTGCTACAACAATTAATTATTATCATAAAATCGATATTGTAATCGATATTATAATGGATGCAACACCAATCCATTCTATTGAAGAAGAAAATGAAAGAGCTACCAAGATATAATTTCACAGAGAACGGAAATAAGAGGCAGGATTGCAAATTGAAGAATTATGATATCCAAAACCACCAATCCATTATATTTATAGGTAGAAATGGTGAGAATTATAAATTTGTTAAATTTATCAAAAGGAAAGTATATTTAATTACTTAAAATTTTTAATTATTAATTCTAAATGAAATTTTGTCCAGATATTACTAAAATAACCCTAAGTTTGACCAAAAAATTATATATATATATAGAAAGTCATAATCAGGTGTGACCACGTCTTAACGTGCGGTCAGTGCGACCGCACCACTATGTATATAGATATACACCACTCAATGTTAGAAAATGCACTACACAAATATGCACGGTTAGGTACACATAACCAACAAAGACACCACTAGGTACGCAAATATACACCAAACAGTATTAGGAAATGCAACATTAGGGGCTGGGGAGTTATGGTGCATTATTTTGAGTGTGTGGTGTGCTTTTTGGTGTTTTTGTGTATTTTCTTTGTGGTGCATTTTCTAACATTGAGTGGTGTATATTTGTATACATAGTGGTGTATTCCGCACCAGCCGCACGGGAAGGCGTGGTCACATTTGAATAGTAATATATATATATATATATATATATATATATATATATATATATATATATATATATATATATATATATATATGGTCATAATCAAGTGTGGCCGCTCCTTAACGTACGGTCAGTGCAGCCGCACCACTATATATACAAATATGCACCACTCAATGTTAGAAAATGCACCATACAAATATGCATCATTAGGTACGCATCACCAAAAAAACACACCACTAGGTATGCAATATACACCACACAGTGTTAGCAATGAACCATTAGGGGCATGGGAGTTATGGTGCATTATTTTGGGTGTGTGGTGTGTTTTTTGGTGTTTTTCTGTATTTTCATTGTGTTGCGCTTTCTAACATTGAGTGGTGCATTTTCTAACATTGAGTGGTGCGAACCGCACCGACCGCACGGGAATGTGCAACCACATTTGAACATATATATATATATATATATATATATATATTTGAGTCTTTATATTTATTATTTTTAATAAATTTTATCTCATCAATCAAACAATAAAATATAAAACTTTTTTTTTTCTTAAATGAAATTGAAATTCCATTATTGATCATTATTTTTTGCAAACTATACGGGTCATTAGTCTCTAAGTTATAGTGCAATATCATACTCAAATTTTATGTTATAGCAATACTATTTTTAATTTTCAAATTTTTCTATTAAAATTTATAATAACTCAAAAAAAAATTTATAATAACTCTAGCTAGTTGACCAGGGATACTAATTAAATTTGTTTCCCTTTATCTCATTCTTACCAAATTGGTGTTAGTTATTTTGATCAACTGATAACATTAGCTTGTTATAAAAAGCTATTTGAAAAATTTGTTGTTTACTCTTAGTTGATTATATGTAAAATAACTTATAAGGTCATATATTGTACTATTTACTTAAGTCTTAAATTGCTTTTACAATATATTGTTGCTGTTATTATTAATTATTTCTAACTATTATTTTTGTTTTATTGTTAGTAAGTTTATAATTATTAAAAAAAAAAACTTTGTAGCTAATAATAATTCAATATCTACTATACTAATAAGAGTCAAATAGAGTTAGACCTAAAATGGGTAGAAAAAATGGCGGTCAAATTATTTAATCAAATGGATGGTTCAGATTGTTTAAATTTATATTTTTCCTTGAGATTTCCTAATTTATCCTTAATTATATGATTATCCGTTAAGTTTTCCGTTAAATATTTTCTTCTCCGTTAATATTCTGTTAACTTTTAACTTACCCATTAATTTCTATAAGAAAAGTCTTAGGTTCGAACCTCATCCCAATCAAATTTGGCATAATTAAGTTCCTCATCTACTATACTAATAAGAGTCAAAGAGAGTTAGACCTAAAATGGGTAGAAAAAATGGCGGTCAAATTATTTCTACTATACTAATAAGAGTCAAAGAGAGTTAGACCTAAAATGGGTAGAAAAAATGGCGGTCAAATTATTTAATCAAATGAATGGTTCAGATTGTTTAGATTTATATTTTTCCTTGAGATTTCCTAATTTATCCTTAATTATATGATTATCCATTAAGTTTTCCGTTAAATATTCTCTTCTCCGTTAATATTCCGTTAACTTTTAACTTAGCCATTAATTTCTATAAGAAAGGTCTTATGTTCGAACCTCATCCCAATCAAATTTGGCTTAATTAAGTTCCTCACTCTATGTTACTCTTATTAAATTAAATAAATTAGTAGCTACAACAAAAAATGATACATATGTATTTCTTTAATTTAGAATTATGTGTTTACAATACCTTTATTTGAAAAAATTATTCATTATCAAAAAATTAAATTAAATAAGAGAAATAATTCCATTAGTAATATTGTCTTTATTTTCTCCCATGCAAAGATTCTTTACATTGAAATGTATCAATTGATATTCATTACATTGTCCATTATCTTATTTTTACAATATCTTGTAATTAAATACCAAAATTATAATACAAAATAATGTTATATATTTATTTTCCAAGTATTTTATTAATACCATGTAAAAAAATTAAAAAATAATAATTTGAAGCTACTCGATTAATACCAAGTATTCACAATGCTACTCAAAAGAGAATTAGGAATACTTAGAAAAATTCAAACTAAAAGTAGTATTTATTTAGACCAAGTATTTAGACTATCGATTTTACAAAGTTGCAAACATTTATTTTAGTGTCAATTATAATGAATTTCATATATTATATTGGATTCATATACTTTGAGTTACATATTTATATAAATAAATTCGACATTCAAAATTACCTAGGTATAAACTTCTCCTATATAATCTTGCATTGATATATTTTCAACTATTTATTTAAATATAAACATTGGGCATTAACCCATTCGCGCAATGCGCATGTAAAACTAGTTAAAAATATAAATTCAAATAATAATTCACACAATTTTTGTTTTTTTTGGTAAATTTACAGGTCTTTCTCTTGTCCTTTTAACGGTTTTGTTTTTTTTAACGGTCCGGGGTCCACCCACGTTCGCTCCGAGAGGCACGGGAGCTGGCCAGGGGGAATCGTCACTTCTGGAAATTGAACCCGGGCTCTCCCAAAATTCCTCCCCACAAAGAGAGCTCACTTACAACTTGAGCTACCCCATTGGGTTATGGTTCATACAATTATATATATATATATATATATATATATATATATATATATATATATATATATATATATATATATCAGTATTGCAAAAATCCCGCCTAGGCGCCGATTAATCCCCGCCTAGGCGCTAGGCGCTGGTCGACTGCCTAGCGTATCACATTTAATGGTGGTCTAGGCGACCGCCTAGGCGTCGACTAGACCGACTAGGCCTTCTAGTCGGTCGATTAACTATTGTTCTTTTTTTTAATGGGTTATTTCACTCAAAACAACATCGTTTTGAGTGAAATAATCCTAAATTGTACAAACTTTAGATATTTTTTAGGTTAATATTTAATATTTTAGTATTAACTATTAAAGTATTATATAATTTATAATTATTAGTCTTTAAAAAATTAAAAATACTTAAACAAATTTTTAAAAAATAAAAAATAAAATAAAAAAATACACGGACGCCTAGGCGCCGATTAATCCCCGGCTAGGCGTCCTAGGCGCTAGGCGCTCCCCGAGCGCCTAGCGATTTTTTCTACCATGATATATATATATATATATATATATATATATATATATATATATATATATATATATATATATATATATATATATATATAGATGGTAAGATTAAATGAGAACACGGTCCTCTTGTTAAAGTGTGGATTGATCTCAGTCATCCATCAAAGTTCATCAATAGTTCTTTTTTTTTTTTTTTTTGGTAATAAAAACACGAAGGCCAATTTTATAATTATTAGAAACTTTTAAGAGTGGAGTTCATTTTATAGTTATTACAAACTTGAAAGTTTAGTAATGATAAAATCATAGTCTTTGATTTTTCAAGATAGATGATGTGTATGTGTTCATACTTTTTATAGGACTGTGTTCTCACCTAAATCATCTTTATATGTGTGTGTATATTTTGAGCCGATAGTTATTTCAGACACCAAATTTTAGGCGGGTCCTAATTGATATTAAAAATATAAATTTAAATGAAAATTAAATAAATATAAACACTAAAAGTCTAAAAGAACGTAACTAACAACTTCTAGGGTTTCTCTCAAAAAAAAAAAAAAAGAAAAACAACTACTAGAGTTATTTAGAATTTTAAAACAAATCTAGTCTCACTCATGGTAGTGGGATCTCTCCCCCTCAAATCGAAAATGTGACGAGTAGAGTAAAGTGGAAATCTCAATCTCTAATTCCATATAATTTTTATTTTTATTATTATTATTTTTTGAAGTGATGGATATTTGCCCACTTATGTCAGTGTAATAAAGTAGCCATTAAATGTGCAGCAATAATAGCTTTTTTTTTTTTTTTTTCTCTCAACTTTTTATGTTAGTGGGATTGCTTTCACTAAAATCCACGCGCACAGGAAGAACAAACGTGAAAAATGATATGAGTGCTTTTAATTTTTCTGCACTTTTTGTGATCTCTACTTTTTTTTTTTTTTTTTTTTTTTTCACTTCATTTGTTTAGTGTTTACTGCCCTACACCCTAATTGAGTCACATGTCCTTTCAGAAGGATATGATTAACATATACTCGGATCGGAGTAATGGTTTTAGCAGATTTCAGCGGTGTCGCTGTCGTCATCTTCAGGGACGGACCCCACAGTGGAAGCAACTGTCCCCTGAGCAACTGCCCCTCCCTCATCACACTCCTTTATATATATATATATATATATATATATATAAATTTATATATAAAATCTATATTTATGTATAACTTACTAAATGTTTGAGCAGCTTAGTTGGTTGAAATTCAAAACTTGATTTTTTTTTTTTTTTTTATGAAACATCTAAACTTGATGTTAAGTAGCCTATGTCACAAGTTTAAATCTCACTTGCCCTTAACTTTTTTTTTTTTTTTTTTTTTTTTTACCTCTTTCATTCAAGACAAATTAAGGGGGGTGTTTGACATTAGCGGGTTATAGAAAGATGTTCGGTAGATTAGCTAATAGCTGATTACATGCAAAATGACCTTTAAGAGTATAATTTATTTTTTTCAAAAAGCTTATTGAAAAAGCTTGTTTGAACAACTTTTTGAATTTTAGTTTTTTGGAGTAATAAGCTGTTACAAAAAATTGATTATCCAACTACTTATATTGGTTGTTGTTTAATCAAGTCAAATAGTTAATAGTGATCAAACAAGCCAAAATTAACTGATAAATATGTTACCAAATAGGCCCTAAATATTTTTTAGTCTACTTTTTATGAATCATTTCATTAACAAATTAAATGTTCTTTTAGTCTATTTTTATGAATCATTTAATTAAGAGTTCTACTACATGGACTTCCAAATCTCACTCCTAAATTTCATTAAAAAAAAAGTTATTTAAAAGATTGATTTCGTTTGTTCGTTAGTGGGGAAGAAATAACTGAAAATATTAGTTACATTGTTTAGTTGGATTTTGATTTATAATGAATAATGAGTATTAAGATCAATATGCCCCTGTACAATAATAATGAAAATATAAGTAATAATAATTTATAACTTTTTTTGAATACAATAATAATTTATAACTTAAAATGTTATAAAATTAAAAATTTTAAGTTAAAATATTATAATTATATATATTTTATAATAGCCAAGACTTTGTGGTTTAGTAGAACTCATTTGCACTCTCATATGGGAGGAGAGCCTCAATGGAGGTGATATTGATTCTTTGTACTTCAGTAATTTACTCTCTCTCTCTCTCTCTCTCTCTCTCTCTCTCTCTATATATATATATATATATATATATATATATATATATATATATATATATATATATATATATATATATAGATTTTGGTTCAAATGCGGTCATGCTCTCCCGTGTGGCCGTGCGGTCACACACCACTCAATGTTAAGAAACACACCACAATGAAACATAATGAAACACACCACAATGTTAAGAAACACACCACAGTGCATATTTGTGTGGTGTGTTTCTTAACATTGAGTGGTGTATTTCGTAACATTGAGTGGTTTGAACCGCACGGCCGCACGGGAAGGCACGGCCACACCTAAACATTACCCTATATATATATTCTATACTAATAAATATTATAGCACTATTTAAATTAGCATTATTTGATAATTTTTATTTTCTCAATTGAACTTTTCACGGAGGGTCTTTTTACTACGTACGATTAATCTCTCCACTCAAAAAAAAAAGACGTATTATGTTTGGAGTCAGGCTAGACTGCTAGATGTGTCAAAGGCTAGAAATTAGAGTAGACAATAGTCATTCCATATACGATATTTGGTTACCTCCCAAGAGAAATACAAATTCCTTTTGAAGTATATATTTCCATATTCCAGTCCTGGACGTTACGTTGAATATGACCATGCATGAGTAATGTCAGATCACCATACAACATACACATATATATAACTTGAGATCTGAATAATATGAACTGCATGCGGAATTTGATTTTTCATGGCAGCAATTGAATATATATGGCTTCGGAAACTGACATTTTGAGACATGAAATTTCCAGGAACAAGCTCAGGGCATGTTCGGTTAGAATCATTTTCTCACATTCAAAATGTTGGACCAAATTATACTTTAATTCCAACACATTTGCGAAAGCATGCCAAGATATGTTTCAAAAGACAGAGTATGAGACAAGATTAGTTTAGTTGGTATATTATTTGTGCCAAGATATGGTTCATGATGATGTACATAAATTCTGCATCGGATCGTGGCAAGAACCGAACACTCATATCCTGTTGCTAAATTATTGTTCCCCTATCCAGTTTTATATTCATTGTGTTCGTGCTATCTAGGTCCAAACTGTTACTATACAAGATGTAACCAAGTGTTAGAGTTATGGTCTAATCCAATTAAGGAATTGAAATCATTACAATTTCAACTATAACTAAACAATAATATATATATATATATATATATATATATATATATATATATATATATATATATATATATATATATCATTTTCCAGATAAGATCATATCTCACATCAATTTTGCAATAAATTATAAAATAATATTTGATTTCAAGAGTTGTTCAAGTACTAAACTTTTAGGATTGTAGACATTCATCATTGATGCTTTTATTCAGAGTAAAAGAATATAAAAACCGCATATATATGGGAACTATGATTGTCAATTCAAAGTTCAAATCATGATTAGACCTATTTGAGAGAGATGTTATGTTTTTTTGAATAAAAAAAATTAAAAACACTGCTGCATTGAATGATGAACATTTAAGATTCAAACAAAAAATATTAAATTAAATTTGTTATATATAGATAAATTGATTATGGTGAATATGGAGTTGGTGGTCATAACAAGGAAGCCACTTTATCCCCAATTCAAATTGCAGCCCTAGCTAGCATAGCACTTTAAATAACATCATTGACTTGAATCTCATTTCATGCCCTTTCGCCTTCAGATTTTTCAAAATTCAACCCTTTTACTTCATCAACTCCGGCCCAGCGCTGCCTCCATCCCCAATCCCCATTTCCCAATATATTTAATTTACCTCATCTCTTACCTTTTTTTTCACATCATCATAAAAGTAAATAAAAACAAGAGTCAAACACAAAGAAAAAACACCAATCGTGTAAAATGACTACTACTTACCATCTTTAAAGTTGAACAAATCTTTATCTCCATCAATGCATTTACTATACCTCATAGAAAGGGAAAAGAAACAAAATGACATATTTGCTCTTGAATTACACAAAGACATTTTAGTTTTATATCACTTCTTTCCTTAACATTCCCAATAATTTTATTCATCTCTACCAAACAATATAATTTGAATTCTTAGTTTATTCTCACTTTATTATTTTCCCATCGATTTACAGTTTCTTTCCCCATTAATTTCTTCTTTCCAACCAAACGCTTTGTTAGGATGTTAATCAAGTAAATGAAAATTTGAACTTAAGACTTGCTTCCAACAATAGAGTTGGCCCAGAAGTATATAATTTAGTGTTTAATTTCAAAAGTAGATTAATACGGAAAAAACTTAGTTATTTGTTTATGACTGAATCATTTATTTTAAAAATAATACTACGTACTACATAATATTTTTTTTTATTTAAAACACTTATGATTCTTTACAAAATAATATCTTTCTATACTTTTTCAATCTCTTTCCGTCCAAAGGATAAATGTCTCACTCCCTCATCCACCAGGGTTAAATACTATATATAGTATTTAATTGAGACTTTCCCATCCCACATTAGATATTGTAATCTAATTGATTAATGACCAACATAGGACGCAAATTATATCATGGACCGTGGTCCACAATGCATTGTGGACCGCGGTCCCAAAACGACGTCGTTTTGATTAATGAAATAGACGGATGAATTCGCGCAACTCACTTTCTTTTCATATATACTGCAGTTTCTTTTCAAATATACTACAGTTTCTTTTCAAATATACTGCAGTTTCTTTTCAAATATACTGCAGTTTCTTTTCATATATACTGCAGTTTCTTTTCAACTGTAGTTTTATATGAAAAGAAACTGCAGTATATTTGAAAAGAAACTGCAGTATATTTGAAAAGAAACTGCAGTATATTTGAAAAGAAAGTGAGTGGTATATATAGAAAAGAAACTGAAGTATATATGAAAAGAAACTGCAGTATATATGAAAAGAAACTGCAGTATATTTGAAAAGAAACTGAGTAGCGCGAATTCATCTGTATGTTTCATTAATCAAAACGACGTCGTTTTGGGGATCCGCGGTCCACAATGCATTGTGGACCGCGGTCCACGATATAAGAACCGAACATAGGAACTCAAAGTCCTTTATTTTGATTGTCTACAAATCAAATCAATGATCATATATTATTACATCAAAATAAATTTATATCAAATAAAAATATTAATCATTTTCTATAATTTAAAACCATCTATGAGGTGTGAGGTGAGAAGGGCCTGGAAGGCGGGAGCGGGTTTCGCTAGCCGCTATTCTTGATTTGATGTTTTTATTTGTTAGTAATTAAAATTAACTAATTTTTGATAGACCAAAATATAAGAATTCAAAATTTAAAATATAAATAAAATTCTTGTCAACTGCTTTGTGTCAAAACCATAAATTGTGAAAAGTCGAGAAGAAACGCTGCCAATGGTCAAACCACTCCTGTGCCCAGCAAGGGCACATTTGACATTTGAATTTGCAAAAATTCAAACAGTTGAACAAAAGTACTGTAATATAATACGCATCTCCCCACATAAATTAAAGGTTAACCAATTATTCCTTCCTTGTTAAGTTAGTTATGTTATTAGTTTGGTAATTACATAGTTTAAAAATTGACCTCAACAAAAATTAGATATTGATCTTTTAATTTGACTCGATCAATTATAAACAACCTAAACTGGTATCTTTTATTGACTATAGTCACAAAGAGTAGTTTACCACGTGGACATCCTCGGATAGTGGTTGCGGGTTCTCCTAATCACCAATTTTTTATTTTTTTTTTGAAAGAGATGACTAAGAGTGAATGTGACATGATTCTCGTACGTAAAAATTACAAATTTGATTCTTACCAACACCGTATTGGTCGAACTTCTTGCAACTAATTTTTCTAGTTAGTTAAATTTATTAGACTAAATTTTATTTTAATTTATTATAACTTTATTCTTGAGTTGGATGTTGCTAGAGCATCTTCTAGGAGGGCCAGAGGATAGTTTGAGGTCGTTTTAGGTCTCTCGGATACACTAAAAAAAATGAGTTAATGTCAGTTTTGTCTAAAATTTATAGGTGATAATACACTTTTAGTTATTTCTTTTTTCAAACCATCTTTCTTTGGTCCTAGTATTATTGTGGCATGATCATTTTTTGTCCTCCATCAACAAAATTGTTTAAATTTCGTAAAATATAAGAGACTACCCCCTATAAATCTAGGACCAAAAAATGGAAGTAACTCCTAAAAAAATTATATAACTTTAATGGAACCAATTATTAATTTGATAACTAAGTCAGACACAAACAAAAGATTATACGTTCAAACCACACACACACATAAAAGTATCGGTTCACATACTTGATTGGACGTGTTGATCATTAATTACTCGATCATTAGTGAACGGAATATTGATGAGAACGTATAATTGTATTGACTAACAATGACAGGTTACAGAGTCTGAGAGAATATATAAATATACACAAGTAGAGGTATGATGAGTAGGATATTAAATCACAATATGAGTCAAAGACCTAGAGTCCTAATACTCACCCTCAAGCACAGGGCAGACTGGCAACCTGTAGCTTGTCTCTGAGAAAATTGAATCTAGAACCATGAAGAGCTTTGGTGAAGATATCAGCAAGCTGGTCTTTCATGGAAACAAAATTCACCTAAATCTCACCAGCAGCCACCTTATCTCGAACAAAGTGATAATCAATCTCTACATGCTTAGTGCGAGCATGAAAGATTGGATTGGCACACATATAGGTGGCACCAAGGTTATCACACCATAATTTGGGAACCGAGACACCAGTAATGCGAAGCTCACGCAAGAGAGACAAAATCCATGTGACCTCAACACATACATCTGCAAGGGCTTTGTATTCAGATTCAGTAGAAGACCTAGCAATTGTCCTCTGCTTCTTACAGACCCAAGAGACGAGGTTGGACCCAAGAAACACAATGAATCCACTTGTGGACTTACGATCCTTAGGGCAGCCAGCCCAGTCAGAGTCAAAAAAGGCATGCGGTTCCCTAGAAGAGGACAACCGAACACAAAGCCCAAATAGGAGAGTACCTTTGACATACCGCAGAACTCGTTTTAGCTGCTCCCATTGCTGAACCCTAGGTGCATGCATATGCTGACACAGTAGATTGACCGCAAAGGAGAGATCTGGGCGAGTAACTGTAAGATACTGCAGAGCCCAAACAAGACTCCTGTACCGGGTAGGATCATCATAGGGATCTTCTTGCAATGTAGAGGCCCTAGTTAAAGAGATTGGAGTAGACAAAGGCTTGCAATCAGACATGCCTGCACGTTTCAAGATGTCATTCATATAACGCTGCTGAGAGAGCAGCAAATCAGCGCCACACTGCATCGTCTCAACACCAAGAAAGAACCCTGGTTCCCCAAGATCTCGTATCTTAAATGTAGTAGATAATGTAGCCAACAACGAATCCACTAGGCCCTGACTACTCCCCATAACAAGGATATCATCAATATACACCAGTATGAACATAAAACCGGAATCCACAGAACAATGAAAAAGAGACATGTCTGTCTTGGAAGCAACAAAGACCACAGATAAGAGAAAATCATGCAACCGATTAAACCAAGCACGGGGTGCCTGCTTCAACACATACAAAGAGCGTCTCAATAAGCAGACATGGCCAGGATACTGAGAATCAGCATAACCAGGTGGTTGACACATATAAACAGTCTCAGACAAACTACCATTCAGAAATGCATTGTGCACATCAAGTTGCCTAATAACCCAACCAGAAGAAACAGCCAAAGAAAGAAGTAACCTGACTGTAGTGGGCTTGACCACAGAATTGAACGTGTCAAAGAAGTCTTGCACAGGCACCTAATTAAACCCCTTCGCCACCAACCGACCCTTGTACCTCTCAATCGAGCCATCAGCTTGCGCTTGGTACGAAAAACCAACTTACAACCAATGACATTCATAGAAGGAGTCGAAGGGACCAAACACCAAGTCTGATTCTGAAGGAGGGCATTAAACTCTTGATCCATTGCTTCACGGCACTCTGAGTGTTTTACTGCCTGAGAGTAGCAAGTCGGATTAGTAGGACATACCTGAGCAGCTAGACCAGCAAGAGGAGCCTGAGATCGACTCCGAGTAGCCATGGCATGAGACCGAGTCATGGCTCTAGAAAACTTCCCACGCGGCCTACCTCGTGACTTAGCAATAGGGGGCACCAGTAGACACATCTAGCGCGGTGGCAGAGTAGTAGGCACAGCAACAGAGCACGGCCTCAGCACAAATTCAACCCACGGGTGCAGCCGTGACGGTGCAGGTACTTGTGCAGCAGACTTAGTAAACGGAAACTTAGTTTCATCAAACCGAACATGCCTGCATAAATAAATCTTATTAGTCAAAATCCATGCACCTGTACCCCCGAAAGAAATCTGGGTAACATAAGAAGACACATGGAGAGGACCGAAAGGATATCTTATGACGATTATAAGGACGCAAGTGTGGATAGCACAGACACCCAAACACACGCAAGAAAGAATAAGACGGTGGAGACTTATGAAGCATAAAATAAGGAATGGAATTATGCAATGTAAGAGAAGGCATCCTGTTAATAAGATAGACCGTAGTCTCAAAGGAATAATCCCAGTACCTAGACGGAACAGAAGCATGAGCCAAGAGAGTCAAACCAGTCTCAACAACGTGTCTATGTTTGCGCTCAACATGCCCATTCTGCTCATGAGTGTAAGAACAGGATTGCCTATGGAAAATACCTAAAGAGGCAAGAGTGGAATGCAATTTCTTATATTCAGCCCCTAAGTCAGACTGAATAGATTTAGTCTTGCGATTAAAAGACTGCTCAACCATGACATGAAACTTATCAAATATTGCATACAAATCAGATTTCTGTTTTATTGGATAGTACAGAGTGTAACGCGAATGATCATCAACAAAAAGAACAAAATAGCGATAACCATCAGAAGATAAAATGGGAGCAGGACTCCAGATGTCCGTATAAATTAAATCCAAAACAGCAGAACTAGAAGAGTCAATACGAAATAAGGGAAAACAAGCAGACTTGCCCAACTGACAAGCACTACAAAGACCCGAATTACAATGAGACACAAACCTTGACCCACTAACTGAACAAAAACGTAAAACAGAACCAAGCAGACACATACATTTTTCCATCTTTATCCTTATTATTTTAAATAAATGACATCTTTTAGCCTCCCAATTAAAATCATTTTGGCATTTTCTCTTTAATATGTTTGGCTGTAATTTCAATTTGACATTTGTGTGTTTGAACATTAATTTTTGTATGAACTAATTTTATGAACTATAAATATTTTGTTTTATTTTATATATTTTCAAATATATGTCCTTATTTTATATTTTATTAAAATATATTGATTTCATTATTTATATTTTAATATGTACACAAACCTATTTAAATTTTATGAAGATGTTCTTTTTAATCTTTTTACATTTATCAACTTATCAAAAAATTAATTTTACTAAACACTTTTAAACATAACAACCATTTAGATTTTAGCTTCTAGCTTATATCTTTTCAATTTTTAGCTAGTTTTGCAAAACATCCTTCGTATTCTTTTCCTTTTCTCTCCTACACCTCTATCCAACATAGCATCTCAAAAATTATAAATAAAATCTTAACTGATAAGCATGCTCTAAAAAGAGAAAAAAAAAAAAGAAGAAGAAAATACATACAGTATGATTCTTTAAAACATGAATTTTAAACTTTTGCAAAAAAAAAAAAAAAAACATGAAGTTAAAAGTACCTTTAAGGATTTTAAAATATTCTTTATTTAGAAATAAAATAAAGCCCGTATAAAAATAATATATACGTTTTGACAGCTGACGAAAGCGTTATATCCTTTGTATAAAACGGAATTTATTAGGCAGACATTTCGGAATTTTTTTTTTGTTCAAAAAAAAAATACGGAAGGAAATGGTTTGGATTGTAAATAAAAGAAGAATGAAGCCCTCATTTACAAGCCTCCACGCCCTCCACTATATATTTACCTCCGTGAGCCTCTTCAATGATCACTTGGTTTCGAGTAACAGCTGGCCTCTTTTCTCTCTCTCTCTCTGGAGTTGAGCCTGCAACTCTGCACATCTTTAATCAGAACTTTCTCTCTCTAAAAGAAAGCTTTAAAACCATGGCATTAACGATGAGCTCAACCGTTCCGGCTCACAATCTTAACAAATTTCAGTACTCTCGGCAAGCCAGCTTCAACTGCAATGCCTCGCTGTTGAGGACTAGTATGACTATTAGTGCACGGACTGTGAAAGCTGTTGCATCTTCAAGCACTGAGATGACGAGAAAGCATCTTTCGAACCTTGACAAGTTGCTGCAGAAGCAATCGGAGGCCGTTCCGCCGGATCCGGCGCCGGTTTTGATGGAGAGGAGTAATGGGTTGAAGGAGAATCAGGGCAGGAACCTTCTGGAAGGGCTGAATTTGTCGAGGATTTGGCCGGAGATGAAGGCGGCGGAGGAGATGTCGCCCCGCCACTTGAACAGGTTGCAGAGGCTCTTGTCCATGTCCAATCAGGAATATTCCCCGAGAAACACTCTGGGTAGCCGCTGGAGGGATTATCACGGCCGGAATGACTGGGCGGGTTTGCTTGACCCGCTCGACGAGAATCTCCGGCGAGAGCTGATCCGCTACGGCGAGTTTATTCAGGCAGCCTATCATTGTTTCCACTCGAGCCCCGCCACGTCAGTAGAGGAGGGGCCATCTCACCCACGTGACGTGGCATTGCCGGACAGGTCATATAAGGTGACCAAGAGCCTCTATGCCACGTCATCCATCGGTTTGCCTAAGTGGGTGGATGACGCGGCGCCGGATCTCGGGTGGATGACCCAGAGATCCAGCTGGATGGGGTACGTGGCCGTGTGTGATGACAGGAATGAGATTCAAAGAATGGGAAGGCGAGATATCGTGATCGCCCTTAGAGGGACCTCCACGTGTCTTGAATGGGTTGAAAATGTCCGAGATTTACTCGTTCAAATGCCAGGTCAGAATGATCCATCCCAGGTACAAGCGAAAGTGGAATGTGGGTTTTTGAACTTGTACCAAACAAGTGGAGAAAATATCCCAAGCTTAGCTCAGTCAGTGGTGGATGAAGTCCAAAGACTAATAGAACAGTACAAAGGTGAACCATTAAGCATTACGGTGACAGGGCATAGTCTTGGTGCAGCCTTGGCCCTATTGGTGGCCGATGAGCTGAGTACATGTACACCCGACGCGCCCCCCGTCGCTGTTTTTTCCTTCGGAGGCCCCCGAGTGGGTAACCGAGGCTTTGCTAATCGCCTTGACGCCAAAAACGTCAAGGTATTAAGAATAGTTAATAATCAAGACGTAATCACAAAGGTTCCAGGCATGTTCGTGAATGAATCTCTCGATAAGAAATTACGAGAATCAGAGGCAGCAACCGGGCTACTAAACATGCTAGACGATAGCATGCCATGGGCATACTCACATGTCGGAACAGAGTTAAGAGTCGATACAACAATGTCACCATTTCTAAGACCGGACGCAGACGTAGCGTGTTGTCATGACTTGGAGGCGTATTTGCACCTGGTGGATGGATTTAGGGCTTCAAACAGTCCTTTTAGGTCAAATGCCAAAAGGAGTCTTGTGAGGCTGGTAAATGAACAAAGATCTAATATCAAGAAATTGTATACAAGTAAGGCAAAAGGCTTAAGTAGCCTAAAACTTGAGAGAGATTATAGTCATCTTATTGCCCAAACCTGTTTGCCTAGTCCATCCTGATACAGTTAGGGAAGGAATATGTATCATTCTTGTACAAATTATTTTTGAAATTGGTATTAAGAAGTGGTACATGTTTAATTTTGGTGTCTTTCAACTACTTATACCATTCCTCTATATATCTACAACATTAAAACTCAAAAAAAAACTTTGAATATAATCCTAAAGGAAAACAAATAGTAGGCTTTGTTATCTAAAAGAAAACAACTTAATTTGGCAGTCAAGGATGTTTGCAGTATCATGTTCAGCAAATACTATGTACTGATGCACTTAAGCTATAAAACTATGCACTTTAAATTACAAAACTACGCTACTTAAGCTATAAAACTACGCACCTTAAGCTATAAAAGTATGCACCTTAACCTTAAAACGTAAGCATCTTAAGTTTTAAATTGATTCACCTTAAACTAGTAAGTGATCTGACGCACCTTAAGATTTAAACATACTCACCTTAAGCTATAGAACTACGCACCATAAGCACAGAAAATACGCACCTTAAGTTTGAACAATACGCAAATTAAAATGTTGCCACCGCGTTTTTTTTTTTTTAATCTGTGTTCATCCTGGACGTTGATTTTGGCAAGATCAATGGTTACTTTCTATGTGTTTCATTAAAGATGTAATTTAATGAACATATATCGAATTTTTTATGATTCAAAATATGAGGTCCTTCGATATAGTGGCATCGCTACGTTTAAACTTAAATTCTTAATTTAACTAGTCATGATTCTTCAACTTTTAAAATTAATCACTCGTGATCCTTCAAGTTTTAAATTAACCACTCAACGTCCTTCAACTTTTAAATTTTTAACTAGTCTTAGTCCTAACTTTACCTTTATATAAACTAACGGAAGGACCATGCCTAGTATAAATTTGAAAGTTGAAGGACCACGAATTGTTAAATTGAATGTTTAGAATTAAATATAGCGATAACATTATACCCGAAAGACCTCAGCTGGTATTAGGTAATACAAAAATATACGAAAAAAAACTAATAATCATATCATTATTGACTTTTGTCATCTCTTTTTACTCTCCCCACCTATGTATTAATATTGGATGACTACTTCCTCTATCTGTCTATTTATATTGGATAATGATTACTTACTGTCTTTAAGGTTGAACAAATCTTTTTTTGAAAATTAAGGTTGAACAAATCTTAATCAATATTAATGAATGAATTGAAGTGTGCTTTTGTAGAGATTGTCTTTTTTTTTTTGTTTTGTTTTGTTTTTTTTTTTTTATTTATTATTTTTGCAAACTTCATTTGTATTATTACTTGGTCAAAAATTCTCAATATTTGGATATCACATTAGATTTTTATTAACTTAGTGTCGAATTATTATTATATACATACCAATCATATGGGAAAAAAAATCAATATTTATTATTATATTTACAAAGTTTGAATTCAAGATGTTTAAATTAAGAGAAATTAAGTTGTTTTTTTCGTTGAGTACAGTCTAATCCTAATTATATAGTTTGAGACAATGCATGCATGTTGGCAGGAAACGCGTTTTTTTTTTTTTTTTTTTTTTTTTTAAATTTCATTGATATATATAGGATCGCGTTCAAATGCGTACTGGCTGCCCAGGAGAGAAATGCGAACGAATCACAACGCGCCACGTGTCCGGAATGTAGTGGCACCTAACGTTATAACTAGGTGCACGTCATGTTATAACTAGGTGCACATAGGTGCACCCAGGTGCATAAATGTTAACAAGGTAAATTACTTGCACCTTCAAGTGAAAATAGGTGCACACGTGCAAGTAAAATGTATTACAAGTACAAGTAAATTGTACAATGAGCATCAATACTAAGTGCACAACTAGGTGCACCTATTGCTATAACTAGGTGCACATAGGTTGCAACCAAGTGCATGAATGTTAACAAAGTAAATTACTTGCACAAGTGCAAGTAAAATGTATTGTAGATGCAAGTAAATGTATTACAGGTGCAAGTGAATTGTACAGTGAGCATCAATACTAAGTGCACCTAATGTTATAACTAGGTGCAACCTATGTTATAACTAGGTGCACCTAGGTTGCACCCAGGTGCATGAATATTAACAAGGTAAATTACTTGCACTTGTAAGTGAAAATATGTGCACTTGTAAGTGAAACTAGGTGCACTTTTAAGTGAAACTAGGTGCACTTGTAAGTGAAACTAGGTGCACCAAAGTTCCAGTTATTTACGAAAATGCCACCGCGTCATTTTTTTAAAATTGCATCTGATTCGTTGATCTGGACACGTGGACGGCTGTGGAGCGTTCTCATTTCCTACCTGGGCGAGAGTTCGCACGAGAGTGCAACCCTATATATATATACATGATTTCAGATCAAATGAGGACCCATCTTTAGGTGAGGACGTGGTGACTAATCTTGTGCATTCATTTTTTTATTTGGAAGATTCAGATTTGATTTCCTAAGATGACATGGATTGATCTTTTTTTTTTTTTTTTTTTTTTTTTTTTTTTTTTGTTAAAGTGGGTATAATAGTGTCTTTTTCTATTTTTTTAAAGTGTGAACACATGGGTAATTCTTGGCCAAATTGGTTTCTCTATTTTCTTCGATCATCATCGTTGTGATTTGGAGCCACGATTTCTTCATCATCGATCGAGTGTTCATCCATGCAAAGTGATCAGTATTTTTTTAAATTTATTTTTATGCTCGTTCTTTTGAGTATAATATTGCCTATATTTGGATGTTGGTGTATATATACACATGTATGTATAGTACGATTGTGCATTCTGCTGTGCTGGTTGTGCAACCCAATGTTGTGCGTTGTGCAATGTAGGCTGGTGATTTGTGCATTTGTGCACTTAGTGCAGTGCATCGCAAGACATTGGGATGTCTATCGTAGAATTTTTTGACGGTGTTTAAATGCACAATAGAGAGGATGATAACTGAATGAATACAGAGAGTTACCGATGTACAACATTCGATATAAGAATGCACGGTATTCTGTATAGAAATGCATAACTTCTAATAAGACTGATTTACATCAAATAGTATATTTTCTAATATTTTAAAGGAATTTATTTCTTTAATCCGTGTGATTTGTTCATTTTAATCTCAGCCGTGCATCATTTTAATTTAATGGTCTAGATTAGTCCTTACATTCTCACTAAGGACAAATCCTCATGTGAACTAGACCCTAAATAATACTACGTATATAACAATGTTTCCTAGCTTCAATTGTAGAATGTTTTCTTCTTAAAATTAGTAAATTACTTTATAATATTGATTCTCTAACGTTATATTACCTAATTTTTTAAAAAATATATTTATTGATTATGTGTGAATGGATTAAATTATAATTATTATTTTTTTTTTTGATAATAAGCCTTCATTAATAAACATTAGAAACAAATAAAACAAGGTTCAATGGAATGTGAAGTCATTCCATACAATCTGACATAGAAACTAAATTTTCTAGCTAAACTAATAAAACTTAGATTCGCAGACTGTGTTACAAGAGAGTTTTGATCCTTGTAGGACCTTAAAACTTTTGTCAAATGATTGATGACCTTGCAGACTGTGTACAAGTCGACCTCTGGATGGAACAACTTGCAAACCACCTGAGTCTTTTTCTTCTTACTGAAGTCCATTGACATTTTTCCCAACTGAAGGTACATATCCAGCCTTGTGTCTTCGGCCGGTTCATCAGTGGGTATCCTCCCGACTGAACTGATATTCATGACGGGTATTTCATTGTCATCTACTTCGATCAAGATGAGTATCACACGAGCCATGACCATATATATCTTGAAGCACTTCAAAACGAACCTCGTAAAATAACGAGATGGAAAACTATAAACTGCAATAAATGCAGAAGGAGACAACTGCAATAAATGCAGAGGAAGGCAAAACAACAATAATTATTAGGAGAGCAAAATACAGCAAAATGATAAAGTAAACAAATTATTAGGAGACCAAAAAATATAAAAAGAGGGATGCAAAAGTATAAGACAAAAGTTTAGAAGCTCAAGGCAACCAAAACTCAAATCTAGATACCCTGCTCTACCCACTAGCTTATATTATTTTATATAATAATTAGGAAAACAAGAGAATGGCAAAGGAGAAGGCGGAGGTTGCTGAAATGGTGGCAGGCGGTAGTGGCGGGCGGAAAGAAGGCAGCAGAGGGAGAGGTAAACGGTGGTGGAAGGCGGTGGTGAGTGAGAAGGTAACGGAGGGGAGGAAAGAAGGCGGTGGTCGAAGAAGATGGTGGCACGGAAGGAGGAGGAAAAGAGCAGAGGTGGCGGCAGCGGTGTTATGGAAGTAAGGGGAAGAAGAGACCAGTGTCGACGGTGATACGGAGTTTGACCAGATTGTTGCGGTGGTGGGAGGAGGTGAAAGTGAGAGAGCTGTTGCTGTGAACGGAGGTGGTGACCAGATACCGCCGGCTCAAAGCTCTATTAGAGCTCCGGCCGGAGGCGGCTATAGAAACTGCGATGGACCGGAAGAAGGGGAGAGCGTTTAGAATTTAGGGTTTCTTTTTTTTTTTTTTTTTTTTTTTTTTTTTTTATAATTAATTTTTTAAAAAATATAATTAAAATTTAGAACTCGATCACCTTTAAAACTGGAACACGTTCGTTTAGATATTGGGACTAGCAAAATATGGAAGATGTAGGGCACACCACGCCAACCGGCAACATTTGATGCGCCACTGAAGGGGGAGGTCAGAGAGACACGTGATTAGAATTATAAAAGCATATACAACAAAAACGTTTTTTCATTAGCCACAACTTTTTGAAATTATTAAAATAAAAATATTAAAATATTGAGATCACTCGGAGTCTCGGATTGTAGTGTATATCTGCAACACTCATAGTATCATAAAACATTGTAGTGATGGAATTGTTCATCAACAAAAGAAATGCTAGCATTTATCAAAATGTTACATGGGATAACAATCATTATACCATGGACCGATTAATTATTTGGTAAGTTGTACTACTGACATAAAATTAATTTTAATACATTATTGAATTGATTGAATATTCATTTTTTAAATCTTCATTTTTTGTGTCCTGGAGATTTATTTAAGTATACTTCAATACATTAAAAATGAACTTTCAGTACATTGAAAATGAACATTTATCTTTGGTCAATAGTATAATTTGTGTGGGACAAGTGAAAGGGCTGGGCTTTGAGTTTGAAAAAATTGTTGCAAATAGGATTTGTTTGAAACTTAGACTGAATTAATCTCAATGGATACAAAGTTATATATATGCTTACTTTTTTTTCTTAATGGTATGTTTGGTACACATAAATTGCAATTCTTTTACTTTGTAACTCTTTAGCAACCAAAGTTCTATTGTTTGGTTGAAGGGAATTGCAGAAATACGACATTTCGCTACTATTTTTTGTTGAAAAAGGGTAGTGTATGGTTAAAAAGAAAGTGCGGTGGAAAAACTATAAATAAATGCATAAGAAACAACCATTTTTAAACAGAAGGGACACGATTTCTAAAAAAAAAAGTATAAACTTTTCGCGACCCTCTCTCCCAGAAAGGATCACAGAAAGTGTACTATATAAAAAATAAAATATTATTTTAACTTTCCGCTACCCTTTCTCCTAAGGAAGGATCACAGAAAATAAAACTAAATCTAATAGATATGGTTTTGTTATAGATCTCACAGATTCACACACTCTCTTCTCCTCTCCTCTCCTCTCCTCCCAGCACTGGCACTCTTAGCCACCAGCGAAACCACCGCCACGTACTTCCAAACTAAGCCACTGACGACGTCACTGCCATTATTGCCATTGCCATTGTCGACGCTCAGCTTACACCATCGCCACTGCCAACCTCAGTCATGCCATTTTAAAGGTAAGTCCCTTTTTTTTTTTTGGTTAAAAATATGTGTTTTTATTATTATTGTGCTAAATATGACATTTGTTGATTTTTATAAATTTTTATTTTGAATTTTTATTAATTTGTAGTTATTTTTGTTATATCCTAATATGTATAAAAATATGAATTTTGGTGAATGTATATATGAATTTAAGGTAATTTTTTTTGGGATTATATATTAATGTGTGCTTATCCATATATGACTATTAATGTGTGCATACATATAGGACAAAATTACTATTATTATTTTATTTCAAATTTTGGCATTTTAAATGTTTAGTTTTGAATTTAAATAAATTTTGTGTGAAACAAGTATTTTGATGAATTAGGTACTTGATGAAATAAGTATTTAGATATTTTAGATACTTTAATTTGATTAGTTAGTTGTATATTTTGATTATAAATTTGTTTGATGAATTATATTAAATTAGATGAGTTAGTGATATATATATATATATATATATATATATATATATATATATATATATATATATATATATATATATACTTTTTATAAATTAGGTATTTTTATCAATTAAGCGCCTTGGTTATGAATTAGGTTATTTGATTACAAATTAGGTACTTTGATTTCAATTCAAACACTTAATATCGTTTCTAAATGCGTCCATCTATCATCGAATATCCATATCTCCTGAGTACTTAGAGTAGCATTTCATCAATTGAAAGATATAGATTGAAGTTGGATATATGAGAAACACACTACACTCATATATATGCAAGGGGTTCAAGGGTTTATACAATATGCTGAAGAAAATAAAAGTAAAAAGGCGGAATAATTTATGGTGTGCCCGTGTTGTGATTGTAAAAATTTGAGAAGATATCGTAGTTCTAAGCAAGTGAAGAGCCGTTTTATATGCCGTGGTTTTAAGGGAGGGTACAATCGATGGATATGACATGGTGAAAACTAACTTCCTACTACAAGTGCTAGTAAGAATGAAGCTCATGCAAATAGTGAAACTCAAGCAAAGCAAATAGTCAAACTCATGCATATAATGAGGAGAATAATGAAACTCATGTTAGCAATGATGAGGATGGTGGATATAATGACCAAATAGATGAAATGATGCTTGATGTGTAGAGACATTTTAGTAAAATGCCTCCTAAATTTAACAGTTTAATTTGTTTGATAATGTTGAAAAACCTTTGTTCTTTAAATGTACTAAATTTACTAAGTTATCTAATGTGCTTAATTATATAATTTAAAAGCAAAGAATAATGGATGGAGCGGTATGAGTTTCATGAGATTATTAGAACTCCTGAAAGAAATGCTTCTTAGTGATAATGAACTTTGTAATTCAACATACGAAGCAAATAAATTGTTGTGTTCATTGGGTATGGACATTGAGAGGATACATGCATATCTAAATGTTTGATTGTATATTATGTTGAAAAGAATTCAAAGACTTGCATGTGTGTCCAAAGTCTAGGACATCACGTTATGAGAAAAAATATGTTGATGTGTGTGTGAGAATAAGAAAGGTCCCGCAGTGAAAGTATTAATGTATTTACTTGTAATACCAAGATTTAAATGCATGTTTACTAATCCAAGGGAGGCAAAAAATATTTGCAACGACATGCTATAGGGATAAAAGAAAATGAAAAACTGAGACATCTAGCTGATTCATCTCAATGGAGGAAATATTGATAAGAGGTGGCCTGAATTCGGTACTGAATGCAGGAATCTTAGACTTGGGTTGTGTACTGATGGAATGAATCCTCATAGTAACATGAGCAGTCGACATAGTACTTGGCTAGTTCTTTTAGTAGTCTACAATATTCCACATTGGTTGCGTATGAAGCGAAAATACATCATGTTGTTATTGTTGTTGTTGTTGATATCAGGGTCTAAACAACTAGAAAATGACATAGATGTATATCTAGCGTCGTTTGTTGAGGATTTAAATATGCTTTGGAATGAAGGTGTGCCAATGTATGATGCTTGTTAGAAAATAATAATAGTGATTTGGTTTGATTGATATGATTTGGTGTGATTGATCTTCTACCATAATATGGTTGTTCTTCTACCTATATATACTCTCTTGTATCTTTCATTCTCTTCAAGTAAATCAATTATTCTATTATTCCATCATGGTTTCAGAGCCAAGGTTCTTTGAAGAAACCTTAGCCACCTCCCTCTCCCTCTAGCCGACATCAATCACCATGGCCAATGGCGGTGATGATCCTCTTGATGCTCTTCAATCGGGTTGAAGATTTTTATCCAAAATCTTCTCTCTCTCTCTCTCTCTCTCTCTCTCTCTCTCTCTCTCTCTCTCTAGAAAAACTTGATGATACAAATTTTCCTTCATGGGTCTCTACAACATCTGTAAATCTCACCGCTCATCGTCTTATGGGATATGTTGATGGCTCCATCTCTGTGCCACCTGCCACTCTTCCCATCGCTGCCGAAGGGACAACAGTGACACCTACCGGTCACCATCCCAAACCCAGATTTTGAGGTTTGGTCAATTATTGATGAATAGTTTTGTGCTTATCTCCTCACAATCATCAGCCCCTTCCGTGAAAAATAATCTTTATGGCCTAACCTCCACTACATCTATTTAGATTCATTTTCAACATCAGTACAATTCTCTTTCTCGCACACATATATTTCAGTTAAAGGAACTACTTCATAACATTCAAAAGGGTGGTGACTCTATACAAAAATATCTCGACTCTGTTGTTAAAATTGTTGCTGCCTTGGTTCGTGCAAAATCTGCTATTCTTGAACAAGATGTCATTCTCTGTGTGCTTCGGGGCTTACCATCTGAATACTCCTCCATCAAACAAAATATTCGAATGAATATTGCTACAATTACATTTGCTCAAGTCTCATCGCGGTTGCTAACAGAGGAACTTACTTTGCAAATGGAACAGAGAATTCAGCTTAGTGAGTCGACCTCGAGCACCGGACCACACACGACTCTTTATGTCGGACGTGGTCGTGGACGGAGTCCGAACCGTGGTTGAGGTAGTTTTTTCGGTCGCGGTCATCTCGAGCGAGGCACCTTCACCCGTGGCCGAGGTGGTCAACCTAACCGCGGACATGGTCCTCTGCGTGACTCCATTATCTGTCAAATCTGTGGCAAGTACAATCATGTAGCATAGGACTGTTAGTTGATAAGCGCCAAGAATAGTCGAGTTTAGGGCCAGTTTAAGGACATTAATGCTTGGTTCTGCACCCATTTGTAATCATTTCCTGCGCGATAAGACTCTGATGTGATTAAATATGCAAACTCCGCTTTACATTATGTTTCGAAGTCATTCCCGCAGGATAGAACAGAACACAATGCCAAAAGAAGGAACAACTGAAGAAGCAAGCAGGCAAGGATGATCCACACCTCTCCCACGCGTGGAGGTGGCATGGAATATTTCCAGTAGGGTTCCACACCAGGCCTCCAACGTGGAGCTGGTGTGGACCGGGTCATTAAGGGCGATTTCGGGATTTTGACTTTTGGAAGACTATTTAAACTGTTCCCCTGCATTTTTAGGGGATCCCCAATCTTAGTTTAGATCTGATTTTAGTTGTTCTCTCCCCTTTGGGGGAAATTCCCCACAATCCCTAGTGTTAGATTTCTTAGTTAGGGGTAGATCTAGTTAGATTGGTGCAAAATGGCAAGGAGGATGTAATAGATCGCTTGAATTGATTAGGTATCTCTATTCTACTCTTGTTTTTGTTAATTGCATTGCTATTTCCATTTGATTTCCTTGTTATTTTCTATTGTTTTGTTCTTAGATTTGAATGATGTTTGAATATATTAGTTGAGGGGATTGATTGCCCCATATTAGCCCTTGTGATTGATGATTGAAATTCTTCCATTCAATTGTGAAAATGATGAAGTAGGGTGCTAGTCTTGTGTGGTTGATATTCTTCATGATTTGCTTCTATTTCCGGCCGGGGTAGATAGTAGAGTTAGTGAAAGTGAGTGATTGCGCGATAGCGGGTCCTCACGAGTCCAAATCATCCACATCCCCGCCCTCTACCCGGAAGGATGAGGTCCGGGAAGAGAGGTAGACCACATGTTCGACGAAATGTCCCAATCGAATGAAGACTTGGGAGTCTGAGTGTGACGCCACTCGGTGATGGTACCGTGGGCTCCCGTGATTATGCCCGAACCTCGTTGTCCACAATTACCATAGTGCGGTCAATTGCATAGGCTAATTAAGGCATTCAACCCCCTTGTTCTTTTAAACCATTTTCTTAGATTCACCCTCGCAAACCCTCAACCCATGATTCAATTGTTCCCTAGTAGTCCTTGCAACTCTTATCTCTTAATCTCCTAAATGCCAACACTAAGTCAAGTCCAATTTGTCATCTTTGAGAACATGACACTTGAGGAACTTCTTCGTCGTTTTACCACCTACATTCCACCTCACCTTAAACTCTCAACTCATCACTGGCATCGTTTTGATTCTGAATACAGTAGACCATCTATCTCTACAGCTCAAGCCTTTGGCTATACGCCCACAACTACCCCATCCAATCTGCCTGAAACCCTACCCGAAACACAATCCATCTACTCCCACCACCCTAAACCCAATTCGCCAGCCCTACCCACCTGCACGACACCTTACCCATCCAACCCGCCAGTCCACCTCCCTCACCCGAACTGCTCCAACCCGCTAGGCCACCTCCCTCACCCGAACTGCCTGCAAACCCAAACCCGTCAATCATAACCCCACCCGTGCCACAACGTCCTCCAATGCCTACTTACCTTATGACCACTCATGCCAAGTATGACATCTTTAAACTCAAACTCTACTCTTCCGCTATTCCCTTTGATGAATCTCCCCTAACTGAGCCGACAACCTACAAACAAGCTAGTTAAAATAGATATTACTGCACTGCTATGGATAATGAATTTGAGGCGTTACAGAGACAGCGTACTTGTGGATTGGTTCCTTCTCCTCCGAATCGTGTTTTAATTGGATGTAAGTGGGTTTATCGCATAAAGCGTAACTCTGATGGATCTTTCTCTCGCTACAAGACCCGTCGTGTTGCCAAGGGCTATGATCAAGAATATAGTCTGGATTACTCTGAGACCTTTAGTCCTGTGGTTAAGCAGCAAACTATTCGTGTTGTGCTCTCTATTGCTCGCAATGTACCATCAGTGGCCTCTTCATCAATTGGATGTTTTTAATGCCTTTTTACATAGTGAGTTGTAGGAAGAGATTTACATGGCCCAGCCTCCTGGTTACATTGATCAACGGTATCCACATCATGTCTGCAAATTAACAAAGTCCTTGTATGGATTTAAGCAAGCTCCAAGAACACTCTTACTTCTTAACAACTCAGGGGTTCATTACTACTACTCATGATACCAGCCTCTTTATCAAGCACTCTACTCAAGGAACTCTTATCTTACTTTTATATGTTGATGGCATAGTTATTACTGGTTCTTCCACTTCTCTTATTTAGAGTTTTATCCGGAGCATGCACAATGAGCTTCAGAAGAAGGATCTTGGTCTCTTGAAATATTTTTTGGGCCTGGAGGTTCAGCGTACCACCGACAGCTTTCTACTCTGTCAGACAAAGTATGCCAGTAAGCTCATCCATCGTGTCGGGGTTGATTCGGCCACCATTACTCCTACGCCGATCAGCTCTAGCACTTTTACCAATGGCGCTGATACTCCCTTTTCTAATCCACGTCTGTTTCGTAGTCTGGTTGGTGGTCTTCAGTATCTCATAGTTACCAGGCCTGCTATTTAGTATGTTGTGAATTACATTGCACAAAAAATGCACAACCCTACAGACCAGGACTTTCACACTTTGAAGCGCGTTTTGCGCTATGTTAAAGGGACCCTCACTCATGGCCTTGAATTCGGCAAGGGGATATGCGTCTTCGTGGCTACTCCGACTTTGACTGGGCTAATGATCCACAGGGCAATTGTTCGACGAAGGGCTACCTTATCTATCTTGGTGATAATCTTGTGTCTTGGAGCACTGAAAAACAGACACGTGTTTCAAAATCATCCACGGAGGCTGAATATTGTGCTTTATTGGCCGCGACATCGAAAGTAATGTGGCTTATATATATATTTTGACGGATCTACATATTGTCACGCCTCCACCTGTTCTCTTTTGTGACAATCAATCTGCCATATGTCTTACAAAGAATCCAATTTTCCATAAGAAGATGAAACATGTAGGAACCGACTGTCACTTCGTTCGAGAGCAAGTCATAGATGGGTCCATGATAGTTGAGCATGTTCTTCTGAAGATCAACTTGTAGATTTTCTTACCAAACCCCTGGCATCGCAGCGGTTCCACTTCCTCATATCCAAGCTTCCTATTGCTACTGCTAGACTCAGCTTGAGGGGGGATGTTAGAAAATAATAATAGTGATTTGGTGTGATTGATATGATTTAGTGTGATTGATCCTTTACCATAATATGGTTGTTCTTCTACCTATATATACTCTCTTGTATCTTTCATTCTCTTCAAGTAAATCAATTATTCTATTATTCCATCAATGCTTATAGTCGAAGTAGGTTTACTTTAAGGTCAATAATCTTTTGCACAATAAATGATTTCTCAACATATGGTAACCTATCAGGTTATACTACTAAAGGAACTAAGATATGTCATATTTGTCAAGATGAAACTCCCAAACTATTGTTTGGGTAATAGTAAAAAGAATGCGTTCATGAGCCACAAGACATTTCTCCATATTGGTCATCCTTATTGAAAGAAGAAAAAAGTTTTCAATGAAAAATTTGAGACTCGAGTAGCTCGTTTGCCTTTATCTGGACAAGTGGTTTATGTACGTGTTAAAAATATTTGTGTTGCCTAAATCTTTTCATGAAGGAACACTCATCGGGAAATGTACTATTGGATTAAAAACAGCTTTTCCACCTTTAGACTTGCGAGATAAAGCACACCATTTTGTATTGCAACACCTTTCTGTGGTTCATCTGTACTTAGACCAATACGTGTCCATGATAAGACAATAAAATCTTTCAAAGGGTGAAAGATGAGTGGCCAATGAAAACAATCGCACTTTCATCAGATGGTTTATAGATACTGTGACACAAGTGCTATCTCAGGTGTCAAGTAATGTTTGTGAAATGATCAATGGCTATCATATGGGCCTGCTATGCTTGTGACCTGTTATGAAGGTTATGACTTTAATGGATATACAATTTACATAAAATAACAAGATTAAAATAGTGTTGTGCAAAATAGTGAGATTAAATTAGTGAGATTATCAAAAGATTATTCAAGTGCTAAAGATACTAAACTGATTGATACAACCATGTCTTACTATGGTGTGATTGAAAAACTTTGAAAATTAAACTTGATTATAAAGTGTTTAAAATTCCTCTATTCTAATGTATTTGGATTGATAATAGAAGAGGCGCTCGGATAGATGAATGTCATGTTGAACAATTATCTTGATTTCAATTTTAAATGTGTTGATTCTTATTATTGTGTTGATTGTATATTGGGTTGATAGTAACTATTATGTTGATATATAGTTAGTATTGTGTTGATTGTGTGTTGATAATATTGTGTTGATAGTTAGTATTGTGTTAATAATAATAATAATAATAATAATAATAATAATAATAATAATAATAATAATAATAATAATAATAATAATAATAATAATAATAATAATAATAATAATATTATTATTATTATTATTATTATTATTATTATTATTATTATTATTATTATTATGTACATGATTTTAATTAAAAAAAGATTAGAAATTTTAAAGTAATAAATTATTTAAAAAAAATCGCGACCCTTTCTGGATTTCCAAAAAAAATAAAAATAAAAAAATAGAAGGGTATCTGCAACCCTTTCGGCATAGATAGGGTTGTGGATACACTTGTTTAAAACAAAAAGAATCCCGGACATTTTTTTTTAATACTTAAAAGAGGCTTGGATTCTTAACTTTTCGCTACACCAGGATATACAACCCTTTTACAAAGGTCGCGAAAAGTCTTGTACAAGGGTTGCGGATGAGCACCCTTTGTCCTTCAGCATAGTACTAGTGATTATCATTATTATTATTATTATTATTATTATTATTATTATTATTATTATAAATGGCATTTTAGTCTTTATATCACTTCTTCCCTTTTAATTCTAATAGTTCTATTTCCGTCTATCAAACAATAAAATTTGAATTCCTACTGTCTTCTTACATTATTATTTTTCACGGAATTACAATTACTTTCCCCTTAATTTATTCATTCCAACCAAACGACATGTTAGTGCTACACCTAGTAGTTTTTCATGTATTCTCCATGCTACACTAAACAACTTGATTTGAAATCATTAATGTATTTACTTAATTTTTTAGTTTTTCATTCCAGTTTTACATGTGCTCCGGATTTCTACTCCCTCGCTCACTTATTCTTTTTTTATTGGGAAGAGGAGAAAGAAAGTAATGATATGTTATCTTTATAATGTGAGTTCCAAGAATATTATCAACATAAAAAATTTAAGTGTGGAGTAAAAGGTGGGTATAGAAAATATAAGTCCACTTAATATTTTCTATTTCATATTCTCTATTTTTGTTTTCCGAAATGAAAAAATGTACAAACACACGCATTTTCTAATTTATTTTCTCTAATTTTACATTTGTTTAAAATTATTATTATTATTATTATTATTAATTTCTACTATACTAATAAGAGCCAAAGAGAGTTAGGCCTAAAATGGGTAGAAAAAATGGCGGTAATCAAATGGATGGTTCAGATGAATTATTTAATCAAATAGATGGGCTAAGATAATTCAGATTAATATTATTCATAGAGATTACCTAATTTAACCTTACTTTTATGATTTTTCCGTTAAGTTTTCCGTTAAATATTCTCTTCCCTGTTAATATTCCGTTAACTTTTAACTTACCCATTAATTTCTATAAGAAAGGTCTTAGGTTCGAACCTCATCTCAATCAAATTTGACATAATTAAGTTTTTCACTTTATTTTACTCTTATTAAATTAAATAAATTAGTAGCTACAACAAACAATGATACATATGTATTTCTTTAATTTAGAATTATGTGTCTACAATACCTTTATTTGAAAAAATTATTCATTATCAAAAAATTAAATTAAGTAAGAGAAATAATCTCATTAGTTATATTGTCATTATTTTATCTCATGCAAAGATTCTTTAATTCAAATTTATCAATTGATATTCATTCATTGTCCATTATCTTATTTTTACAATATCTTGTAATTAAATATCAAAGTTATAGTACAAAATAATGTTATATATTTATTTTCAATGGTATGCCCCTTAAGCTTCTTCACTATTATGCTATATATAAACACGTACATTATCATTTAGAATGTAAGAATATGCATGAACTTACTTGTGTTTGAGTTTTATTGCTATTGTGATTATAATATGCTTTTGGTGATCTCAGGTGTCAATGGTTGGAGTATTGCCTTGTTTCCTGATTTTCTTTCTCTCCTTTGCTTCCTTGGCGTCAAAGAGCTTATGCTGCTGTCTAATGCAGACTCCTCAAGGCCCTGAACTCTCAATGATGTATTTATAGCTTTAAGTAGATGTAAAGGTTTTGATTTTGAATTTTAAATAGACATTTAAATATTAATTGCCATGAGAACTTATGGAATCTTGTATTCTTCTTTACGTTCCCCAATGCGCAAGGGAAACTCCAAACGTCTTGTTTTGTGCAGCACAAAGCTCAAAAGGCAGCACAAAGCTCAATGCATTTTATATAACAATAAATTATGTAAAAGGAATTTATACACCATCGCAGCTTTATCCGTAAAAGGAAAAAAAAAACCAAAAGAAAAAGGTAAAAACTTTGAGCGGGAGAATGGAGCAATATTATAGGCCAAATCCACTCTCTTTATTATAATAAGAGATGTGAGACTCTCTCGATAATCGAAGCAATGGTTTTCGTTTTCAAGACGGAGACATGAAGGGAGAAAAAACCTAATTGGTTTGTATATTTTCATGCTATATACGAGGAAAACGAGGTGGTCAGATTTGGAGAAGTCATGGTCAGACGGTGTTTGGGCCGAACAAATTAAAGGAATTCAAGCAAAGCTGACGCAGTTGTGCAACCTGCAGCCTAATTTGATTACGTAATAGTTTTGTTTGTCTCCCAAGTTACGTAAAACGTTAGAGCTCTTGCTATATATAGGTAACCGTGACGAAGCTGCAGCTTTAGCTCATGCATTTACAACGTGGAATATAATGAATTTTTACACGTATTAGAGGTTTGAATCTCATCCACTACATTACTTTAGACAAGCAATGGAATAACAAATAAGAATAGAATATAATCCTGTCTTGATAATGATTGAGCATTTATTTTAGTCTATAGTAGACACAATAATCAATATGTAAAGGATAACTTTCTGGTTGTGTTGAACTGATACTGCAGATGTGTTGAACCGATACTACAGTTTTGTTGAACAGATACTGCAGTTGTGTTGAAAGGGAACTGCAGTTGCGCAGAACAGAGGCGTGTCATCCGTTTGGAACTGCAGTTGTGTTGAACTGATATTGCAGTTGTGGTGAATGAATACTTAAGTTGTGTTGAAAGGATACTGCAGTTGTGTTGAACGGATGAACGGTCTCTGTTCCACGCAACTGCAGTTTCCTTTCAACACAACTGCAGTATCTTTTCAACACAACTGCACTATCCGTTCAACACAACTGAAGTATCTTTTCAACACAATTGCAGTATCAGCCATGATCATGGTCCACAATGCATTGTGGACCATGGTCCACAATATAATTTGCTCTAGTGTGCTATTACCAAAGAAACAAGCTCCAGAATCAGTATGTGATCTACGTCCTATTGCTCTGTGCACACGATCTACAAAATAATTGCGAAGTTACTCGCGAATAGGTTAAAAGGTATGCTCTGTTCTTTGATAGCCGACACCGAGAGTGTTTTCGTCCCCAACCGATTGATCACAGACAACATTCTAATCGCTGCCGAGGCTGGACATTTTCTGAGAAGAAAGGTGGGTGGGAGACAAGGCTGGGCGGGTCTAAAACTGGATATGGCGAAAGCTTACGATCACATGGAATGGAGTTTTATTCGCCATATGCTACTGTTGTTCGGTTTCTCGACTAATTGGGTGAATCTTATCATGTTATGTGTAGAGTCGGCAGAGTATCAACTTCAAGGTAAACGAAAACCTTATTGGTCCAGTCATTCCCTCGCATGGGCTGCGCCAAGGAGACCCCCTTTCACCTTATTTGTTCATACTATGCGCAGAGGGTCTGTCAGCTATGATCAGAGAAGTAGAAAGATCGGGTAGCATCCATGGTTGCAAGATTGCCAGGGGCGCTCCATCCGTGACTCACCTTATGTTCGCAGATGACTGTCTGCTACTGTTCAAAGCAAATATTGAGGAAGCCACAATAGTGAAAAGGTGTCTAGAAGCATACGAGCAGGTCTCAGGCCAGAAGATTAATCTCCATAAGTCAACAATCTGTTTTTGTTGCAACACACCAAATGAAACTCGAACCCTTGTCAGAAATTTCTTAGCTATTCTGGAGGCTGCAGGTTTCGGAAAGTACCTCGGACTACCATCGGTTATTGAAGAAATAAAAGGGAAGTTTTTAACTATATTGATCAAAAACTCAGGCAACGAATTGGCTCTGGCAGAAAAATTTGCTATCTAAAGCCGGAAAAGAAACTTTACTCAAAAGCGTTGCTCAAGCCCTCCAACATACTCAATGACAGGCGATCCACTCCTAGCTTTGCGATATTTCTTAGTTCTAGTCTGGTTTCCTGGGTGTCTAGGAAGCAACTACCCTTGCTCGTTCCTCCACTGAAGCTCAATACAAGTCTATAGCTGATGTTGCTGTTGAGGTTGTTTGGATTCAGTCTTTGCTTCGTTAGCTCGGTCTATCTCTCATTCTACTCCCGTGCTCTGGTGTGACAGTCTTGGTGTTATTTACCTGTATGCCAATCCTATTTTCCATGCTCGGATGAAGCACGTTGAGAAAATTACCATTTTGTGCGTGAGCATGTTGCTGCTGGTGATCTCAAGGTGAATTTTCTCTCCATTAAGGATCAAGTGGTTGATATCTTTACCAAGCCTCTTCCTGGACCACGTTTTGCAGAGCTGAGTGTCAAGCTAGGCATTGTTCCTTGCCCACTGTCTGCTTGAGGGGGTGTATTATTATAGTGTATGCTTATAGACTCTAGTTAGTCTATTGTGTTTGTATAGGACTCTAGTTGTACATAATATTTATCTTCTCTATATTCTTTTTGTATCTTTACGTAACATTGAATATACTCATACAATTTCTAAAACTCTCATCACATCTTCCTTGAGACTGTGAGACACAACATGAATGCACACAGTCTACTACAGGGATGCACACAAACTAGAGTGTGTGCAAGTTTCCCAACATGAGTGCACAGAATCTAGTATGAGTGCATTCCTGTAGTAGACTGTGTACATTCATGTTGCGTCTCACAGTCTCACGGGAAGATGTTGCCTCACTA